>WUAT03119244.1:0-12586 GCA_010015005.3 Ulmus americana | reverse complement strand
ATCCTCTTTTGAATTTTTGAATTCGGTATGGCTAAACGATCTTCCTATAGTATACTATTCAATTATTGAAAATGAATCGATTTGATAGCTCCGATATTGTTATTCATGATATTGATCCGATTCCATAGAAATGGAATTCATCCCATTGAATTTACAGGCAAAAGATTTATCATCTCTATGAGATTAAATCACGAGTTCTTGTGAATTAAAGAAAAAAGAAACGATGAAATTATGGAAGTAAATATTCTTGCATTGATTGCTACTGCATTGTTCATTTAATTCCAACTACTTTTTTACTTATAATATACGTAAAAACCGTAAGTCATTGTGATTAATTTGACTTAAACTTGATTTTTTAGTTCTTATCAAAATGATTGATTGAAGAGAAGAAAAAAAACGAAATAGATTCCAATTCCGTTGAAATAAGCGAACTAGAATCAACAATATTCTATGAGAGTAGTATTCTATGAAATACTCGAGAGTATGGTGTAAATTTTTTTTTTCTATCATACCATCGAATATTCTTCTAGTACTATATATAGTTTACTGTATGAAAATACATGTTAATTTAATATATATCAATTGATGTTTTTGTCTTAATATATATATAGATATCAATTATGTATATAATGTACAATAGTGTTGTGTTCCAATTTGATTTTTTTTTTTTTTTGCTTCATCTATTTCTATTTGATTTGTTTTTATTTAATTTGTGTTGACTTCAATTAATTTGAAATAATTGAAAGACAACTATTACGATTATAATTTCTAGGATTCAGATTATTTTTAATAAGAATTCCGAAATTTATTGAAAGAAAGAGTCAAACCAATGAAGGAAAAAAAGCATGGGCATGGGTATATTCTTTTTAAAAGTTTTTTTTTTTATAAATTGAAGCCGCTAATTGAAAATTAGTTTTATTTTTATTTTTAATGTGAAAATTAGTTGGTATTTGGCTGTCACATAATTTTAAAAATGAATATTAAAATTCGGAAAAATTTCACTAATGAGACTTTATTGATGAGACTTTATCAAGTCATTATATTAGTGTACTAAAATAGTCTTTCTATTGTCTAAAATATTTCAATATGATATTTATTTTAGTAATTTATAAAAAATTAATAATAAATTATTGAGGTAAACTCGTTTAACGAAAAAATTTATTGAGAGATTGGATATCGGTCAACTCTCGCAATATCGTTTAAAAAAATTGTCAAATAATTGACGAAATGATCACGTATTATATCAGTTTTATTCTTGCATGAATTATTTTGACGCAATAATAATAATAATAATAATAATAATAACTATTATTATTTTGACGGTTTGTGCGTCGGTTAGTAAAATTTATCCTAAAAATCCTACAAAAAAATCTGTATAATTCACCAAAGTCAATTGTTATGGATTGCTCTTGAATATTATTCTTAGCAAATATACACACACTAAAACATATATATTATAAAATTCCCAGCAAATCTAGGAAGTTGGCGGGAACATTGTTGCCTTTTGGAGGAGCGATCCCCTTTCCCTACTTCCATGTGATTAGGTTGGACTCGCAGAAACACACGAACTACCCAGGAGAGAGAAAGTTAGAGAGAGAGAGAGAGAGAGAATGCAGCAACTCCAATGCTAGTGAGCTATGGAAGGTGGGCTTGTTTAGAAAATAGCACACACTGACAAAAACAAAAACAATAAAAATAATAGCAAATAAAGTAAAGATCCCCCTCATCCCATGTTCAACAAGATCTTTCTTTCAAATCAAGACCAACCATGTTCATCTTCTCTTTTTGCACATTAATATATTGAGATTCAACATGTTTTCTTTTTATTATACTAACTGTTTCCCACTTTCCCTTTTTCCTGGATCTTTCACTTTTTCTGACTTTTCTCCAACTGGGGTCTCCATTTTCTCGAGAAAGTTTTAAGCTTTTCGGAAAAGTTTCGGTTTAAGGTTTGAGTGTTAATGGGTTGTTGCTAATTTGAGCAATGGAGGTTCTGCAGCAACAAAGGTCATTGGCTGAGACTCCAACATATTCTGTGGCCTCGGTTGTTACAGTCATGGTGTTCATTTGCTTTTTGGTGGAAAGGTCTATATACAGATTTGGGAAGGTAAGAATCAAGAGTTTATGTTTTGTTGTTTGGTTGCTGAGAAAATTGGAAAGAAAAATGTGATTTTGAACTTTTGTATAAGCTTCCATTTTCTGGGACCCGCAGGAGTCATTGGCTTGTTATTTGGGAAAGAATGAGAGAAATAAACTTAATTTATTATTCGTGAAAAAATGTGGGGAACTGAAGAAATTTGTCTTTTGAACTACACATATTATTTTATTTGGGACCCACAGTTCATCTGAATTTAGCATAATGTTTTAAGATCACGAACATAGATATATAGTTGATAAAATGTGAAACAGGAGAAAGTTTATATTTTGATTTCCAGATTTTTGATTGGCTGGGATGTATAGCTGTTTTACCTAGCTTAGAAGAGTTAGAATGGTAAGTTTTTTCATGAAGTCTGTTTGATTGATAAGAAAGTGTGAGACATGGAAGAGATGATGCTTATCTATCTATTTTTTCTCTTTGATTATTATGAGGGCATTCTATTAATAGTCCCCCATTTTGGGAAACACAATAGTTTAATATAGAGATTGAGTTACTCCACTTTGTACCCATTGGTTTTAAGTTGGAACTTCAATCTCTCACAAAAAAGACTTTCTTTTCAATTTGCAATATGGTATTAGAGCAATTGATTTCGCTATCTCCACCTTTGACCTCCATTTGGGACCTTTCGGCTAATGTGTGCCAATTTATGGTGTTGAGCTCTTTAACCTCTTTCAAAATCCACAAATTTTCCGACGTGTATACCCACAAATTTTCTGATTCGGCCTTGTGGGATTTTTTCAAAATATCACGTTCGATCCTGTTGTGGTCTCACTTTTAGGCCCAAACGGGGGGAGTGTATTAGAAATAGTCCCACATTGGGAATATATAGGAAACACAATAGCCTAATATAGGGATTGAGTTACTCCACTTAGTACCAATTGGTTTTAAGTTGGAACCTCAATCTCTCACCAAAAAGGCCTTCCCTTCAATTTGTAAAACATTCTGCAGATGTCTGAATGGTTAGAAAAACCGAAAGTTTGAAATGGTAATTGAGAAAATTTTGTTAATATTTGGCCTACTTTAATCAAGTTTGGGAGTGGAGCAAGAACTTGTATAACAATGTTGTTGTGGTCGCTGGTTAGTGCACTGTTTAGATTGGGAGGATAACATTTATCTCTACTACTCTGTTTCGTTGCTCGGAAAATGTTGAAGAAGTGGAAGAAGTTAAATTTTAGATGTATTTTCAACATTGATTGGGGTACTAAATGCTAATTTCCTTGCTATAAATAAGAGAATTTAATCAGATTTTTTAAGGCACTTTTGACTGTACAACCTTTCTGCATCAAGTGGCCGGAGATAGCTTAAAACTAATTTTGATTTATTTCTTTTAATTTGTGTACAGTGGTTGAAGAAGACTAGGAGAAAGGCATTATTTGTTTCTTTGGAGAAGATTAAGGAAGGTGAGTTGAACTTGGGTAAATTCATACTTTGTTATAGTTTTTCCTATGGATTTTAGGTGTTTTAGATTCCTCTCTCATTAGAGTTGATAGATTAAGAGAAGCCCATTGCTCTTTTCCCCTTTCTTTTTCCTGCTTTTCTGTCTTTCTGATGTCTGCTTTCTTTTTCTTCCTGTAGAGCTGATGCTACTTGGGCTTATATCTTTGTTTTTGGCACAATGTGCTAGATGGATCTCTGAAATATGTGTGGATTCATCTCTTTTCACCAGTCGCTTCTATCTTTGTTCCGAGAAAGATTATGACATCAATCAGAAAATTCATTTCGAAAGTCCTTTCTCCAATGAGACTAAGATCAATCCTACGACAGGAATAGAAGCAAATCTGTCTCATCAATGTGGTGAGGTAAAACGATCTCCAAAGTTCTAAACTTTGAAGAATATATTTATGAATGACTTTTTCTTCATACTTTCAATGCTTTTACTCAGGGTCGCGAACCATTTGTCTCCTACACCGGTCTTGAGCAGCTTCACCGATTCTTGTTTGTTCTCGGGATCACTCATGTTTTGTATAGTTGCATGGCTGTTGGTCTCGCCATGAGCAAGGTCCAGTCTTCATACCCAGGCTTATATCTCCTGTTGTTCTCTTAGTGCTACTTGCAACTCTTCGTTGTTTTTTACCAATTTCTACTCAGATCTCAAAGCTGAGTTTGTTCGATAGTGCTCTTTGAAGTTGTATTAGTGCCAGGAGATAAATTTGTACAAAAAAATAAAAGTTAAATCATTATGAGTTTGGCATCATTGCTCTTTTGAGAAAAAATAGAGGTTTACTTTCTTGTATTGCTTATTTTGTAGATTTATAGTTGGAGAAAATGGGAATACCAGGCTGGGTTGGTGGCAGATGGGAATATACAAGGTAATAGAACTTCATTCTTACACTTTATGTTGCACCTGAATTGGTAACTTGACTTCAAATTTCTTTTATGAGCTGTTCTGCATCGATGATTATATTAATTTTGATTATTTAAACTTACAATTAAATAAATACAGAGAAATATAGTTAACAAGGAAGAAAATTAGTGAATAAAGTGACTGTAGTTGCAGTTTATATTTTGAGTTCACTTTTTGCATTAGTGAGGGTATGGTGATGAGCCCGTTACAGTTTTCCGACAATATGCTTATAAGAACTTGTTTGTCATATTAATTAGTGAACATGTTGAGATTGTCTCACATTGGGAATATACAAGCCATATGTGCAATTTATAAGATCTTATGTTGGAACCCCTTCGATTCTTAAGAGAAGATATGAAATAGTGAAAATGCATGAATTTTGTTATGTTGATGCTGATAATGCCCTGAACTAAACTCCAACTTAATTTTGAAATGATACTTCTCTGGTTTACTTTGAACCATATTTTTTTTTTTTACAATTGTGATATAAGATTTCTAATCTTTAGATAACATGTCACTCCATATTTCTGTGCCAAGGGCAACCAGTGTGTTCGTCTCTTCCACCTATTATTACTTGGTGCACAAGAAAGAAGTTCATTTTTTTGCCTTTTTTTTGTTGTACAGCAAAGATAAACAAAGTGATGAGGCGTCAATCCACCTTCGTTTTCCATCACACATCTCATCCATGGAGCAGGAGTAGGGTTCTCATTTGGATGGTGATTTTCCTTATCTTGACATTTTTGTTTTATCGGAAAAGCATGAAAATATGAGATTGATTTCCATTTTTGCCAAGAAAGAAGGAAAATAAGATTTTTGTTCACTTTTTAAAGCCAAATATGTTCTCTTGTTTGAGACGAGGTTGACTTTTGTTCTCTGTGCAGCTCTGCTTTCTGCGGCAATTTAAGAGTTCTATACAGAAATCAGACTACTTGGCATTTCGTTTGGGCTTCATCACCGTTAGTATCTATTACAATTCACATCCATTGTTGTCTATGTTTTCTTGTTCATTAAACTCTCTTTCTTTCTATGTTTTCCAATAGAAATTCCTGTTTCCTACCCAAAAGAACAAAAATGGAATTATCATCATAGTTTTTATACTTATATATGTTGCATTTTCTGGTTTCATGATCTCCAGAAGCACAAGCTTCCAAATTCTTATGATTTTCACAAATACATGGTCCGGAGTATGGAGGATGAATTTCAAGGCATTCTCGGAATCAGGTATGCACTTCTCCTTTCGTGTTATTATAGGATTTCTTGCTCCATCATTTCTTTTTCTCGAAACAACGAGAAAAAAAGAAGATTTCGAAGTTTGAAAAGTAATGAAAATAGCTTTTGATCTTGCAGCTGGCTACTTTGGATTTATTCCATCGTGTGCATATTCGTTAACATTCATGGTATGTCAAAAAACCTCAATACTATCTCAACTTTTCACGTTCTGTTTCCCGAAATTATATAGCTGTTTGATTGCTGCAGGTCTGCATATTTACTTCTGGCTTTCTTTCATCCCTGCCATTGTAAGCTATTTTACTCATATCTTTGCTATTTTGTTTCGGTAAAATAATAATTTTATTGAGATAATTAAAGATTCTTCTTAATATGACATTTATCTATGTTGAATGGTTTGCTCTCTAAGCTTGTGATGCTGGTCGGAACAAAGCTTCAACATGTAGTGTCATCTTTAGCACTCGAAATTGTTGAGCAAACAGGACCATCCATTGGGAATCAAGTAAAGCCACGAGACGGTCTGTTTTGGTTTGGGAAACCAGTGATACTACTCCGGTTGATACAGTTCATCATATTTCAGGTGTCAATGCTAGACTCTCTCACATTTACCATTTATGATCTAGATTTTATCTCTTCCATAATTTTCCGTCCTCATTCTTTTTCTTTCTCATGCAGAATGCCTTTGAGATGGCTACGTTTATCTGGTCCTTGGTAAGATTATGTCTAATCTCACTTCTTTTTCGTGTTTGCGATTAAACATGACATAACTTGTTAGAATTCGATCTACACTTGGCGTACTAGACCTTTTCAAGTTAAAATCGGTTTGTGTTTGGTTTTAACTCTGGTTTCCAATTTCTTTATATTTCTCTTCTATTCTTGTTACCTCTTTCCATTTCATTGATCTAAATTGCTTCCTCACAAGTTTGTGAGTTAGATTAGAGGACAAACAAATTTCTTTTCAATCGTCAATTACATTATGAATCCACGTCTTACATGATTGAAGGTCTAAAGTTGTTTAATCTTTTTCTATCATGAAAAAGGCAATTCTTATTAATCCTTTATCTTGTTTATTTTCTAGTGGGGACTGGAGCAGAGGGCATGTTTCATGGAAAACAATTGGATGATAACCACTCGATTGGCTTCTGGGTATGTTTCGGTTTTTTTTATTATGCACCTCTAATGCAAGAAAGTAACTAAGTGAGTAGCTTTATTTCCGGAAAATGCTGAACACTGATGAGTATTTTAGTCTAAATGTGTTATTGCAGCCACTTCTTACAATAATTTTAGTTGGTAATTGCAGAGTTATTGTTCAGTTCTGGTGTAGCTACAGCACAGTCCCTCTGAATATAATCGTTACGCAGGTTTGCTTTCCTAACTCGTTACTGTTAAATAAAGATTTTTGCATAGTTTAGTTAATATATAATAGACTAATTGGCGCAAATGCCTCTTTTCGCTCGGACCGACACTTTGCCCTCATTGATTTTTTTGGTCAATAAACCTCTCATGTTACTGTTTAGTGGCACCTATACATAAAAGTGTCCTAGAACTAGGGAGCAATTTTGAATTGAAGCACCCGTAAACATAACATGGGGGTTTAGTGACGAAAAAAATTAACAAAGGGATAAAATGTTAGTTCGAGTAAACAAAAAGGGACATTTGTGCCAATTAACCTATATTATATGCATTACGAAAAATTTACCGCTATTTTGAAGAGAATACACAAATTAAATTGTGAGAACATCTTACTCTTTTTACCCATTAGTTTTGATTGTGAAAATATTAAAAGATCAACTAAATTTTATTTTTTTTTCCAAATATGTAGGATTTTTCTTTTTATACATTCCAAACAAAAGAAAATTTATTTATTGATCTTTTCCTTTTTATTTAGTATACTAAAATAATGTATTTATTTCCCTTGTGCAGCGAATATAATCTTAGAAATTGATAATCTAGTAGTAAAGTTTATCCTTTAAAAGTGAAGGGTTCTTTTCTTATTTCATTTTCCTCCTCAAACTACCTAGCATCTAATCTCTGATCTTCCAATAATACCTCTTACTCGAGCACACCACATGGTAATCTTCCGTTTGGAAGTGAATTTAGACAGTGGTATTTGGATGACTTTTGGGCATTCGTATGAAAGTAAATTTGAATTTAAAATTTCGTTTGTAGCCACGGATAACAAAAATATCCAAATAGTACTATTAACTCCTTACCCTCTCCACAATTCTAAGCACCTCATGTAGAATTTTTATCAAGGAAAATTTCGTATAATCAACTTTTTTTCGTTTGATGATTTTTAGATGGGATCTCGGTTCAAGAAAGCCTTGGTTACTGAGAGTGTTAGAGAATCACTCCATAGTTGGTGTAAGAGGGTGAAGGCGAGGTCCAAACGCGATTCGGTCCACTCAGTTGCAACAAGATCAGTGTGCTCCCTAGAATCAACTATCGACGAGAGGGATGAAATAACTATTGCATCGGCCACTCTATCTCGGAGCTCTTCCTTCGAATCTCAAAATCAGATAACTGTAACTTCAACATCAACTCTACCAGCCGAGGCTGCTCTTGAGATTTCCGAGCTGAACAGACATGATCTATCATTCCGTATAGAAGAGTATTTATCGGAATCTGTCAATGTAAGTTCCACCAATGGCGGAGAAGAAGGCAGTTTAAGCAATGGAGAAGAACAGAGAGTAAGAACACTCTCTGAGTTGTTTAAGGATACATAGAAATAGAGTCTTGTCTTTGATCCTTTTTAACGTCCAAATTGCTCTTTAACCTCTCATCAGATATACAAATTCAACTTTAGATGCTTAGAAGACTAGTTGAACATTTGTGCTTAAATTTATGTATTTACATATTATCCAACAAAATGAGGTTATAATTTTCTCATGCAGATATCTGTACACATATAAAACCTTATTTTAAGAGCATTAGTTTTAGAGATATAACATATTTCACTCACTAAAGCTGTATCAATAAAGAATACGTAATATCACCTAAATCAAATTTATATTATAAATAATTTATAGTGATATTTTTAACAAATTAGAGAATAATATATCTAAAATAAGAAGACATCTAGGTAGTTTGAGAATTGTATTTTTGCAAAAGGCATTTCAAATTTTGAACAATACCAAAGTGATTTAAAATTTGTTATTAATATTATTTTGAAATTTTGCCTCTATTAATTTGTGTAGAAAAGTTAGCAATATTTCAATAATCTATATTATAATCAAATTGTGCATATCTCTCACATTATCCAAACCTCATATTATCCAAATATAGTAACTGAACAATTGCGTAAAGCCCGCGGTAGCAATGGAAGTGGGGAAGTATACAGAAAAGACCGTTCTTTTCTATTCTATTAGCATTTTTTATTCTATTACATTAGTATTAGTTAGTGATCTTGACTGTTGCTACTGGACGACGAAATAGGTTTTGGAATTTATTAACATTCTCCAAAAAGGGTACTGCTGCCGATACTGAAATCATTAAAAGAATATCTAATAATTTATTTGGCACTGTATGAAGTATTTGAAATACGAGAAAGAAATATCATTCAGGCAATATCTTCAATGGAGTTGCAAAAGGATCCGTGGGTTCGCTAATCATTGATGGTTCTAATTCTATGTATAGTTTCAAATTTCATTCCCAATGTACAAACTAAGAACACCCAAATATATAGAGAGAGAGTAACAAAAGAGATTATGATAACAAACTAGAGTGATTTCATACTAGAAATGAAAGTAGAAAAACATTTGAACAACTCAATCAGAAACAAAGCAAACCTTATTCCTGAAATTACACTAATTAATTAAACCAAAACAAACAACAAAAACCATAAAATGAGTTTTAAGATTACAGAAAGAGATCACAATTAAGCAGTGAGCTCCTCCTCCTTGTGAGTCTCGATAACAACATCACCCGTAGGATAAGCAACGCAAGTGAGCACCCAACCCTCTTCTATCTGGTCATCATCAAGGAAGCTTCCATCCGATTGATCCACAGCTCCTTTAACAACTTTCCCTGCACACGAAGAGCAAGAACCGGCCCTGCAAGAGTAAGGAAGATCGATCCCCACTTCCTCCGCCTGATCCAACACGTAAACGTCGTCGGGGCATTCGAATTCCTTCTCCCCCTCCGGCGTGATAACTTTCACCTTATACGCAGCCATCGCGGTGACTTTCCCTCCTCGGCTCGCCTTCAAGTTCACCCCGAAGAGAGACTGTCCCGCGTTGGGGAGCGACCTCAGGGTGGTCATTGGCATCGACTTCCTCACCAGGGAGCTGCTCACCATGGTTCCGGAGAGAGCTGCTGCTGTTGCGGCTGCCATTGCAGGAGGAGAGAAGGCGATTAGAGTTTTTTGTTTTGTGGTGTTTTGGGAGCGAACGAGAGAAAATGGATACAAAAGTTGTGGTGTTGATAAACGAGGGAGAGTTTAAGAGGGGGCTTGTGGAAATAGTGTGGCTAGGATATGAGAGGTCTGAAGTGGCATGGAACCCTTATCTGCCACGTGGCGCCCTCTTGTGCGTCGCTTTATCTTGTGTAATCACCACACATATACAGACCGTTGAGGTTGTTTCAAATTTTGTGGTGAGTGTGGCTGGCACGGTGCTCTATAGGATATACCAAACTGTTCTCCCTTCAACAAATTGAGTAATTACATTTATTTCCCAAATTATGCTGTCTTTTGCTCTTTGGTCCTCGTGTTTTTGGCATTTAAGTTCAAAAGTATAGTCAAATAATAATTTTTTGTTTAAATTTATGTTAACAAACAGAATAAGGCCGTTTTGCATAAATTTAAATTTCATTAATGACTCATGATTAATGCATAAAATATCTAAATTATACTTATATTTTATTAATATATCAAAATGATTTCAGAATGAAATAAAATGATATAAAATAGCATTTTCATTGATGATTTTTCAAAAAATGGATTAAAATGATACAAAATAACATTTTCATCGATGATTTTCAAAAACTAAAGGGATGTTGTAACAGTATAGAGTGACATTCAATCTATCAATAAATCTATTCACCAAACTTTAACTAGATTACAACTCAAAGAAGTCGTTGAGTTTTTACAAAATTATTAACAAAATAACAATTTTGTATCACTTTAATCCATCTAGGGGCTCTTTTGGTGCATTTGATAAAAAAAAAATTTACTTCTGTTTTCATACTTTTTACATTAATCATGAGCTATCAGTGAAATTTAGGCATAAAATTGAGACAACCATTATATGTTTTTCTTTTTCTTTTTTAAGGTGAGAAATACCAAATTTATACTTTATTCCTATTTTTCGCATTAAACCAACTTTTGTATCCGGTCTTAAACCTTTTTTTTCGGCAATTTAATTTATTGAAGATCTCCTCCAAAAAAAATTCTTTTAAGTATATAACTTAAATTATGTGTTTTAGTTATTTTCCCTACTATTATTATTATTATTATTATTATTATTATTATTATTATTATTATTATTATATCAATTATTAATTATTTTGCTAAGTGATATTGAGTTAGGGTCAGTATTACTTTTTTATTGTTTATTCTAATTAGTCTCCAACTGTTAATTTTCTTAGATTTTTATCAATTTTTTTCTTTTACAAAGACATTTTGTCCTTCAAAAACCAAATAAAAAACCATTTTCAAAATTAACCACTAGGTGTTTTAGTCCTAACATTAACATATTTCTAATTTTTTATTTCTCTTGACATATTTTCTGATAAAGCTTTCAAAAACTAACATTTATGAAATTATAGTCACGAATAAAAAGAAATTATAACCTCAAATTCTACTAGCAACTAATATATTAAAAAGTATAAGAAATGAATAATCTCGAACACCCACAGTGAGAGGCGAATATGTTTATTTGCCTATTTAATAAGGCATTCGGGAGAGGAAGGGAGAGACACCTAAAAGAAGAATCTTTTCCTTCTTAAATTCTCTCTCTCTCTCTCTAAGTGCTTTTTCTCTTTTCTTAGAATTTAGGGAAAATACTGCCTAGAGTTTTAGAATTTATGTGATAGAATTTAGATATATTTTCAAGTTCGTCGGAGTAGTTTTGTAGTGCAACATTGCTACTAATTTACTGTTTTATCGTGGGAGAGAGACACCAAATAACCTTGAGCACACACAGTGAGGGACAAATATGTTTTAAGGACATCGTGTGAAATACGAGACTCGATATTTTTGAACATTATCTTTCACTTTACTTTGAATATTATTCGTAGTAGGAAATATCTTTCCTTTTACTTTACTTTGAACATTATTCAAGTAAAAAATATCTTCCATTTTTGTATTGTAGTAGGAAATCTGTAATTTCTATTTTTTTTATCTATTTACTCTGTAACAAATTTGTAATTTTCACTTTCTATTTATTTTCTATAATTTATTTATAATTATTGTTGTGTAATCTTACAGTTTCCTGTTTTGTGTTATTACTATTTTTGGCTAACAATATTAAAACAAATTCGGATTCTATAGAAGAACAGGTTGCTGAATATTAAAGGAATAAAAAATTAATCTCTGGTTGTGATTTGTAGGAAATTACAATTTTGCCTCTAATTTTCTAGAATTAACGTTTTTGCCTCTGATCTTTTAGTAATTATAATTTGGTCTCTTAAATTTGGACTATTATTAGTAGGATCCCATGCTTTGGATTATTATTAAGAGGACCTCTACTTTGGATAATTATAATTCGGATCCTATATATTTTAAGACAATTATAATTTTGACTCTATACTTCTTAGAATTTATATTTATGTCCCTTAAAGTTTTGTAATTAAACTTGTGACACTAAAGTTTAATTTTGATTATTTCAGTCTTGACTCGACTAGACTTGAATCATAAT
>WUAT03119133.1:0-12586 GCA_010015005.3 Ulmus americana | reverse complement strand
TTGCTTTCTAAAAAAATCATTCAAAGAGGAGTTATTCTGCGGTTTCTATTGTTATTCTCGCAACAATAATGTCCCATGCAAGCCCTATCTGTACTAGTAATTCTATAAAACACAAAAGAGTTTGTTTCAACTTTCAAATGAGAAGTCATGTCCTTAAATATGGTATAAAAATTTGGAATTCTACTTGCCCATTAAGCATTCTTTCTGGACCATTATCCAGTACAAGATTCTAAATAGAAACTACTAATCTGTGAATTTCAGCATCCTTAAATCTTTGTGGAGATGCAATTACAGTATCTGTAAAAGGGACATGTGCGGGGTGATTTTGCTAAATAGGGACAAACAGAGAGATACAGATTAAGTGTATTACCCATATGGAACTGTTCGTACCACTTGTCGCGATGTCATTTGCTGTTTTGGTCTGAAATCAGACTGCACTAGGCATACTATCATTGTCAATTTATGGAAAACCCCCTAAAGAAGAGAAACAAAGAGTTGTATGTATGTTAACGTTCTAACATGAATTCATTTCTTTCAATATTAAATCACTTGGCATAAGTTTACTCTTAACAACTAAGATAAAGGCTTCAAAAAATCCAATCTTGATATGATCTTTCAACCAACTATAGACTTTGTAGTGGCTGCAACTTGCAAGGCCCTCTGGGTCTCCCTATTTCATGAAAAATCCACCATCTCCCTTCCCCTAAAAAACGACGTTGGAAAATATCTGTATTGAGCTTTTCATCATCGTTGCTAACTTGGGCATTTCTTTAACAACTTGGAAGAGTGAAGACAGGCTTACCCATCTGGCATTCAAATGGATAGAACGAGACTAAACAATGTGAAGCAAAACGGGATGAGTGTGACCGAGCAAGACACTAGTTGAGGTATTTTTGTATCGTTCTTCACTACATTACCAACAATCCCGAAATTTATTCTAGAAAGATAACTAGATAAGACTGAAAGTAGCAAGATTTTCTTGGGGGGTTTCTCAGAATTTATGCAAGAAACAAAGGACAAACGATGTTCTTACATAAAGAAGGACAAAATGCCATCATCTTGTGATGATTAGTAGCTATTCCTTCTGTTTTACATTAATGTATGTGCAGAGAGGGGACCAAAACTTTGAAAATTTCAGCTATTTCAATTGCCCAAAATGCTATTTCATTCTTATTGTGTTTTTTTTTTTTGGTAAGCAAAATTGGATTTTGCAGGGTGTCATTTGTCCTGGTTTACCAACCAAACTAGTAAAGCTAAAATCACAAACACATGGTTTGTCAAGTGCTTAAACAGGACAATGAAAAGTCCATTTAGCTTTAAAAATGGTACTTCTAACAAAATTGATAATCCCAAGATTCCAAATCGCCCGTTAGGAGAGTAGCGGGATCAGTGAGGCTTTGGGGAGGCAGATTTTCTCACCAAGAAAAGGAAAAGATGCAAAAGATGGGAAGAGAGAAAAAGGGTCATTATTGTTTTACAGTTTTACTCAAAGTTAAAGTAGAGGGAAGCGCATGAGCTAAGGGACCAAATCATTGTTTGTGGATGAAGTGATTGCCCTTGAAGATGTTAAAAACATCATCCATCGCAAAGTGGCAAAACATGGGACACTATGTTCCTTCAAAACTAGCTTTCTCTTAAAAAATTTGGTACCATGATTGTCGTTCATCTTCTAGACATTTTTGTCACTTTAGCTGTCTTGTCATTGCCCTCTATCACCTTACCCTTACAATTATATTGCTCTGCTTCATCTGTCTCTCTCTTTATATGAACATTTTCCCCATTTTGGATGACTTAATGATTCAAATGCCCTCTTAAGTTTCTTCGAGTTTGCAAGTTGTCACACTTTCAAAATGATCTTTAAACCCCCTAAACTTACTAATTAGTGACTTAAGTGATATAAATTGTTTCAAAATAGCCCTTTTTGTCTTACATGAGGCACAATTTCTGTCGCTTTAAGTCATTTTAGTTACTATTTTTTTCTTTCACTTAAGTCGCAATTGGGTGGGGGTTTGAAACATGGGGTGGCAATTTGTAAATTTGAGGAAACTTTGGGGGCATTTAAATCATTAAGTCGATTTTGGATAGTGGAAATAATAGTAACCCGCTCGCTCTATTTTTTCTTTGTCTATTCTCTAAACAAAAAGGGGGTTAATTCCTTAATCTCGGCTAATTAGTTACTAAACCGATATAAACTGTAGTAAATAATTGTCATCTAAAGATAAACAAAAGTGCTCTTTCAGAAAAAAGTTTAAGGCTAGATATGGGGCACCAATAATTCTCCCCCCCACCACAATCCAAGCAAAAGCAAAAAGAGAAGGGGAAAAAATAGGGAAGAACTTGTGAATTGAACTATTTGAATTTGATAGTCTTTTCTGGATGCGTGGGAGTAATTATGCTGCTGTTCACTTTTAAAGAGAAGAGGGCCAGAAGCAAATGAATGCTTAAGGCAACAAAAAAGATACCTATTTGACCATTGTTCCTAGAATCATTTTGGTACCACTATGAATAGCATACAAAGCTCATTAAGATGTCTTTTAACACTATAGTTATATCACTAATTATGCAACATTCAAGACTATGCAGCCAAAATGATCATTGCCAACATCAGTTTGGCATCAGATTCCTTTGGCGCCGCATGTTTTGAACTTCTTTAGTTCTAATTATTGATCAAGCAGCCTGCTCCTAAGAATCAATTTTAAAAAATTTGGAAATAAAATAAAATAAAGAAGAACAATTGGCAATGGAAGTTATATTAACACAGCTGAGCTTAGTTTGGTTTGCTCTGCATATTGTCTAATGTCATATGGGTATGTACTTGGTTTGTTCAGAGGAAATAAAAGTGCTTGTGGGGGGACTCTTTCCCTTCCATTAAAACTCAACAACTAGAATAGAGGAAGAAGAACAATAATTTGCTACTGATTTGCAGCTATCCTACCTGCTTTGATTCTCTCTGCTCCCAAACAGACCAGCCCCACATGTTGCGGTTCATATCTCTTTTCCTTTTAAGCACAGGAACTCATCAGATCTACTATTGGCCTTGGTATTATTTAACTTATTTGAAGAATTTTTCAGAACTTTGTCGTTTTATTATTTAACAACAAAAAATATAGAGGAAATTACCATTTTGATTTTGCATATTCATGTGAAATTTAATGGTATTTCATTGAATTTTAAATCAAATATTATTGTCTAAATTTCTATAACTATTTGCTGTGAACATAAGCAAGACAGCTCACTAAAAAGGTTGCCTCAAAGGGATGGCTCACCCGCTAAGTTGATTGCTTAAAAAAAAAATAGACAAACCTTTTTGAAGACATAATAGGTACAGTTCAGCAATAACCTTACACCTACCAAGTTCTGTTAAATTAAGTAAAGTCACATGGCATAATGCCCCATGCAAGCCCTATCTGTACTAGTAATTCTATAAAACACAAAAGAGTTCGTTTCAACTTTCAAATGAGAAGTTATGTCCTTAAATATGGTATAAAAATTTGGAATTCTACTTGCCCATTAAGCATTCTTTCTGGACCGTTATCCAGTACAAGATTCTAAATAGAAACTACTAATCTGTGAGTTTCAGCATCCTTATATCTTTGTGGAAATGCAATTACAGTATCTGTAAAAGGGACAGATGTGGGAGTGATTTTGCTAAATAGGACAAACAGAGAGAGGCAGATTAAGTGTCTTACCCATATGGAACTGTTCGTTCCAGATGTCGCAATGTCATTGGCTGTTTTGGTCTGAAATCAGACTGCACGAGGCACACTATCATTGTCAATTTATGGAAGACACAATGGAGTTAAAGACATGCAATGCAGACAAATGGTGGGTTAAACTTTATCTTTGGATTATTAAATTTCAAAATCTAAGGGTTATGGTCCTGATCAACAGAATCTAATATAGTATAGTGGGCTAGACCTTTTTTTTTTGTTGTTTTTCTTTTATTGGTTAAAGAGATGGGAAGACAGGGACAATATTGGCTAGCTGCCTTGTAGTCCTGGATAGATTTGTCATTTTCCAGCATTAAAAATACTTTGTTCTTATCTTGTGTTTAGTCTATTCTAACTTTATATTTACTTTGGGCATAACATATAAGTGCCCATGAGGTTCCTTTCCAAAAATGTAAAAATAAAAATAAAACAAAGTGCCCATGAGGTTTTGTGGGATCTTCTCCATTCCAAATACCAGAACCAAAACAGTTCCTTTCTTGTTTTATTCCCTATTTTTCCTTTTTTAGCTATGACATTCAAGTTTTGTAGTTAAATCAAAACAGTGGACTCATAATTCAAAATGGTTAAATCCATTTACTTTTGAGAAATGCAAGCCCCCCATGTTCAAGTAATTCTCGTGTAAAATGTTTTCTTGTCAAAAAAGCAACATATTCCTTTTTCTTTTTCACTTTTTTTTGGAGTGGTGCAGCCAAAAAAAAACCCCTCACATTTAGCATATGAAAGTGTAAATTATACGTGGAGCCAGAACATGGACAAAAATGCAAAAAGTAGAATAATAAAACAAGTATTTTTTTTCTTGGTGTTTTATGGATGGTAGTATCAGATGCAAGGATCACAAAAAAAAAAAAAAAAAAAAAATACACATATATTCGAGGTATTATAGTATACAATGAAAGCATCTTTAACAAGCCTTAGTAGCAGTCAGAAATGGGATTAATTTACTCTCATAATTTAGAGAGAGAAAAGAGTTTCCTAGAGAAAAGAGGAAGGATTGCAGCTTTTGCTTTTAAAAGTTTTCTCTTTTTGAACAATTTTTGGGGAATGACTGTCTGCTGAAGGTGGAGAGTGAGCATGTGTTATTGTTTTTGCTGATAGTGATTTGTGGAATCTACAAAGCATGCCCAACATTTCCAGCCAAAAGACTTCAACTTTATATATAATATTACGCAAATGTTATATATACTATTCTTCTTTGGCCACGCTGTCATTATATAGTATTTTTTGGTGTATATATACATAGTATACACATAAAAAGAATACATATCTATTTATTTAACCATATCATCAAAGATCCTCAAGGTTTCATCCTATAGTGGGTGACCAAATCCATCATCAATCTCAAGCCACTATTCCCTCCTCGAGATTCTCACATTCTCGGCTACCTTAAAAAAAGAAGATGATGTTTGTAACTTTACTGGATGTTTATGCCCAGAGAATGTTGGATTCCTCACAGTCCCAAGCAAAGGATTTTCCCAATTCCACATCCACACACTAATCTCATTTTCTCTCTGCAAAGATTAAAATATAAAAAAAAATACAAAAAACCTTTGCCCATCTCTAGGCAAATGATTTATGACCCATGACTGAGTAGCTCAGAGAGAACTTGGGTTCTATCCTACTAGTATGTTTATTATTAATAGGGAAAGTTCTTCATGCTTGAGTGCCTTTTTGCTTTGAATTGTTGGAGTAGGAATAGAAACCTCACTCTCACACATAGCTTTATAGGCCAAAAGCATGATTGCTCAAACAGTGTATTTACCGTTCTCTCCTTGTGTGTTTTAAATTTTGCCTAGATTTGATTATTCTTTCACTACTTCCTGGCTCAATGACTGGCATGCTTTAGTTCCCTTTATGCTACCGAAAGAACCTTGCTTTTTCTGTCTTGGGTTTGAATAAAAGAAGGTTTTTGGTTTGTGGGATTGTAGCATGGAAAGCAAAAGGCTTTGGGATTAAAGTTCAGAACAAATTTAAACCCAATTGAGTTTTGGCTTTGGTAACTCTGGTTTTTGTGAAATTTTCAATGGGAATGAGAGGAGCAGAAGCTGGCCTCTGTTTTCTGGTTTTTCTCTGGTCTTGGTCATCTGCAAATGGAATTCTCTCCTCCAAAGGAGTAAACTTTGAAGGTAACTTGAAGCTCTATTGCTTTTCTCCTTCATACATCTGCAAAAGTAGTGTAAATTGTTACTTTGAACTGTAAAAAATAGGAAATTTTAGAATTCTCATCTGGGTGTATTTATAATGTATCTCAGTGCAAGCATTAATGGGCATAAAGTTTTCTCTGGAGGATCCTCATGGTGTGCTTGAGAATTGGGATGGGGACTCTGTTGACCCTTGTAGCTGGACTATGGTCACTTGCTCTCCTGAGAGCCTAGTCATTGGCCTGTAAGTCTTTATACTGTTTCTGTTTGAAGATTTAGATTCATTCTAAAATTACACATTTCCATTAAGAATGCCAGAAAAAAGAAACAAAAAGCATGCAAAAGTTTTGATGTCTTTGAAATTGTCTTTGTTGCAGAGGAACTCCCAGCCAAAATCTATCTGGTACTCTTTCTCCAAGCATAGGCAACTTAACCAACCTTCAGATTGTGTAAGTACTCGCATAATCTAGACTTTTAAATTCCATTTCCTCTTGTTCTTTTATCTTAATCTTTTTTTCAGATGGTGATTTTATTTTTTTCAATGCTTTTCAGGCTCCTCCAGAACAATAACATTAGAGGACCAATGCCAAAAGAGCTTGGGAAGCTCTCAAAGCTTCGTACACTCGATCTATCTGATAACTTGTTCACTGAGGAAATTCCTTCCTCTCTTGGTCACCTCAGAAACCTCCAATACTTGTAAGCATTCATAAACTAAAAGCTCAAAAAAAAAAAAGGTCATCTTCAATTTTTGTATATAATATGTTTCTTTTGATTCTCATTCTAATATGGATTATTTGAATTGGGTTTAGGAGGCTCAATAATAACAGTCTCTCTGGAGAAATTCCAACATCGTTGGCTAACATGACCCAGCTTGCCTTTCTGTAATTCTCTTTGCCTTTTTTATCTTGCTGATTAACTTACTAAAAATGTTAGTCTTAAGTATGTTCTTCTGATTCTGTTATGTTGTGGATTTCAGAGACCTTTCCTTTAATAATCTCAGCGGCCCTGTACCAAGATTTCCTGCTAAAACATTCAAGTAATTCTCTCTCTCTCCCTCTCCATTTCCCTCTCCCTCTCTTTGAGTGCAAAATTAGGTTCCTAACTATTCACAATCTTTGTCTCTGTTTCAGCGTTGTTGGAAATCCTCTGATCTGCCCCACGGGATCGGAACCAGGTTGCTATGGGATGACACTGATGCCAATGTCCATGAACTTGAATAGCACAGAAAGTATGGACTCTCTCAACGTTCCAAGGTTGGAAAGTTTATGTAATTGTCTAATCTTTTGTTGATTCTGACCTCAGTTTCTTTTTCTTCTTAAGCAGCTCTACCTTCCGGCAAGCATAAAAGTCACAAAATTGCCCTTGTCTTTGGCTTAAGCCTCGGATGCCTCTGCCTAATAATGTTTGGATTCGGAGCAGTTTTATGGTGGAGGCATAGGCGCAATCAACAGATGTTCTTTGATGTTAAAGGTATGTGATCTATAATACTCTTTCATCAAATGGAGCATTAATTTGAAACATACTAATCATTAGATCTAGAGATAATATTAGATCAATTCCTTTACTTAATGTCATTTGTAATAAACTTTCAGACCGGCATCACGAGGAAATTTCACTCGGGAACTTAAGGAGATTCCAGTTCAGAGAACTTCAAATTGCAACAACCAACTTCAGCAGCAAGAACATACTAGGAAAAGGTGGTTTCGGGAATGTGTACAAAGGAACACTCTATGATGGAACTATAGTCGCAGTGAAGAGGCTAAAAGATGGCAGTGCACTGGGAGGGGAAATTCAATTCCAGACTGAAGTTGAGATGATCAGCTTAGCAGTTCACAGGAATCTTCTCAGATTATATGGGTTTTGCATAACACCCACAGAAAGGCTTCTAGTTTATCCATACATGTCAAACGGGAGTGTTGCTTCCCGGCTCAAAGGTAAAAAGCAATAAGAACCTAATAGATTATCCATAACAAATTAGAATGAGAATTCCGATGTAGATGTTCTTAAATTGAGTTGTGTTCAACAGGGAAACCAGTGTTGGATTGGAGCACAAGAAAGAGAATTTCCTTAGGAGCTGCAAGAGGACTGCTATACCTTCATGAGCAGTGTGATCCTAAGATAATACACAGAGATGTGAAGGCTGCAAACATACTCCTTGATGACTATTGTGAGGCTGTGGTGGGAGATTTTGGTTTGGCAAAGCTTTTGGATCACAAAGACTCACATGTCACCACCGCCGTGAGGGGCACAGTGGGTCACATTGCCCCAGAGTATCTCTCCACTGGCCAGTCCTCCGAGAAAACAGATGTTTTCGGGTTTGGGATTCTTCTACTTGAGCTAATCACAGGCCAAAGAGCACTGGAATTTGGCAAGGCTGCTAACCAGAAAGGAGCAATTCTTGATTGGGTTAGTTGACTTTCTGATGAAAATTTTCCTTTTGCTATTTTTATTTTGACATTCGTGTGACATTGAGCTTGTTGATCACAGGTTAAGAAGATTCATCAAGAGAAGAAGCTTGAAGTGCTGGTAGACAAGGATCTCAAGAGTAACTATGACCGTGTTGAGCTGGAGGAAATGGTTCAAGTTGCTCTCTTGTGCACTCAATACCTTCCAGGCCGAAGACCAAAGATGTCTGAAGTGGTACGTATGCTTGAAGGTGATGGATTAGTCGAAAGATGGGAAGCCTCTCAAAGAGTAGACTCAACCAAGAGTAAACCTCATGAGTTCTCTTCATCAGATCGATACTCCGATCTCACTGATGATTCTTCATTACTAGTTCAAGCAATGGAGCTTTCTGGTCCAAGATGATTTTGCAGTCCCCAAATAATGTAGGAAAATATTGTAGTTGAAGCTATTAAGTTGATTGTGTACCGAGAGTTTTTTGGTTGTATATCAGAGCTCCAAAGTTTTTTTTTTTTTTTTTTTTAAATGTTTGTATTGTAATTGTACATAATTTTATTTGTGAAACTGAAATCTCTAGATTCAAGATATAGCGTAATTGATATATTATTCTCATTTGTTACTGAAACAAACATATATATATATATATAATAACAAAATTTCACATTATAGCTTTCTCTCAGAGAACAAGTTTATTACTAGAAATCTATATAAAAGATATGTAAGAACTGAAACGAGAGCTACTTAGTTTGCACAAAGCATGCTATCCAAGATTAATCCAAGAGTGATCTAAAATGGATCGATCTGAGAAAGTTTAAACTCAATAGAACTTGATAAAAGATTTTTGTTAATATAGACTAGCAAACAAGCAGGGCATAAAAGGTGCCCTTACTCTAGAAGAAATTGCTAAGGTAAGGCTGCAAGGTTGTAGTTTGAGTTCATGATTGTTAAAGACTGTTCATTTTGCTGCTTTACTATTAAGACCAAGGTTTCCAATTTCCCGAAGATAATGATGATATTGATAGCTAATAAGGCTTATGAGGCAAACTAAACTTTTCTTCATGGGCATTTGCAGATTTTCAGCTATTGATAATTACTGTTTTTAAGCTTCTTTGTTTCTGAAAGTGTAAAGCTTCTGCAGGTTCTAAATTTGGAGGTCATGGATAACAGACGACATTGGAAGATTGTGGGTTGACATTGCCTCTCAAATTTATGTGCTCGACTAGCAAGCAATGCTTTTTTATGTGCCTGCACCATTTTTTGTTGTAATGTCAATTTTGCACTTACTCAAACCTCAACCACAACTAAAATGTATGTACAAAATTTTAAGCACCAGCTATATGAATTCGTGGTTTTGTCTTTGTTATTAATGGTTGCATAGATGAGTTTCTTCTCAAGCTTTGAAGAAAATTATTGCATTTACAATTTGGGGTTTTATTTATTTATGATCAAAATATTGAAGTTTTATGTTTACTTGAGGAATTTTGACAATAAAAACGATAAATGTGAATGCATAACATGTTTACTTGCTCAAAGATGTCCAAAAATCAACATGAAACATAGGAGTCCTATTGAAAATAGATTTGGGGGAATGAAATTGCCATAAACCCTCTCACCCCCTCTAGAATGACAATCTTACATGTTTTAATCTAATTGTTCGATACTTTTAAGCAAATAAATTTGAGATTCATTCACATTCTCAATCTCATTCCAATATTACTAATCTCCAAGGTAACATGTCATTAAGGTTTAGAAACAAGCAAAATCATCATTTCTAGCATTCCTATCAACTTATGAAAAAGGGAGAGCTTAGAACAAGCATGTGGAGGAATTCGAAGACCCCAATTCATTAACATTGGATAATCTAGCAGGAGGAAAAAGAATCCTATCATGAATATAACAATATTCTGGTAAATAAACTAGCCTTAATGCATCATGAAGATCAAGAAATAGCCCAAGTCCAAAACTTGATGCCCAAACAACCAATAGATCAGTCCTTCATCTAGATTCTCAAAACAAGTTGGTTGTGGATTTAAAATCCTGATATTCCATGACAAGTAACTTTCAGAGAGCTTTCAAAAACACATTTTAACAGTAATAACAACAACAAAGTTCTATACAGAAGTAAAAGATCAAATTCTAATGGAACTCAAAAACCAATTCAAACTTATTCTTACAAGAAAACAAACACTGCCAATACTAATATCCACAATCATTTAGACTTCTTTCCTTGCTTCTTTTTAATAACTTCATCAATGTACATTATCCCCTTACCTTTGTGAACTTCAGGCGGCTTACAACTGCGAACGGCAGCAGCAAACTGGTGGACCCTCTGCTTATCAATCTTGAAGCAGAAAACACGAACAGCAGGAGGAACAGTCAGCTCAACCTCATGACTATATCCCAATTTCAGAAACAATAGCCTCCCTGCAGCTTCAGCTCTGGCTTTGTACCCAACTCCCACTATCTTAAGAAACCGAAAGAACTTGGCTTCTATTAACACCAACAAGAGAAAATATTACACCTGAGAATCAACAAAGTGGCAACAAAAAAAATGGAATCACAAAAATGAGAGAACACAAGTTACAGATCTAAAACTATAAGATTAACAAAATGGAAGCTGAAATTAAAGCCATTAATATGTAAAATGAACACCTGAGAAACAAGTCTAAACAAGAAAAACACAAATGGCAGGGCCAGATTGTGATCAAATTGATTCAATCTCCTAAAACCCATATTGAACACAAGAAACTTTCCATATATAACTTCAATATTTCTTGCAACAAAACCTATGATTAAACCATAATAACAACAAGCCAGTTTGACTTTGAGAATTATAAACAATAGAGTAGAAAAACACAAATGGCGGAGCCAGATTATGAGCAAATTGATTCAATCTCTTAAAACCCTTACAAAACGCAAGAAATCTTCCATATATAAACAATAGAGTAGATATTCTCATCTGACCAGTGCTTAAGGCCAAACCAAAGTGATCATCTTCTTATATAAAATTTGAACTACAGTAACAAAGTTCCTTCTTTTCCTTGATATGTTCTTCCTACACAACCAAATCTTCCTAATGAAATCACTTTCACAAAAAAACTAAGATTCAGTTTTTTGACATACTAGTACACACCGATAAAGCTCAAATCTTCCTACCTATAATTTACATCTCTTCCTAGTGGATTTGCCATCCAACGCGGTGGTTCGCCCCCTCGTGCTTCGCTGGGACCATAAATCACTGTCCAATCCATTCAAAACGATCAAGCGGAAGTTTTAGAGCTCCGAAGATCTTCATTTCGCGATTTTTAGATTGTGAATCAATAAAATAAATACAAAGAGAAGGAAACCCCAATGAAAGACTGAAGCGTGAAAGAGAGATTGGGGGAGAGGGAGGCGACCAGAAGAGCGAAGAGTGACAGAGGGTTTAGGGGAGGAGAAGGGAAGGCGATCTGAAGAGGGTAGCCAAAAAAAAAAACCAATGTACGGTTGAGAGAATTAACTTAAGTAGGGTCCACTTATTAAACTCACAATTTTCACACAAAATGAAATACTATTTGAACCGGTTCAACGGGTTACCATTTTTAAACATCAAAAACAAGAAATTCAATCCCCATCGTTCATGAATGAATCAAGGGCTAAAAAGCTCAATTAGTACCATTTTAGTACTGAAGGGTTTAGTACCCTAGCAGACTCCTATAAAAATTGAAATTTTGTTTTTGTTTTTTTTTTTTTCCCAAGATTTTATGTCAACATATATATTACATTTGATGTACTAAAAATTGAATTTTATTTTTTGAACTTTATGTCATATTCAACAATAAAATAATTAAATAAAAAATATAGTTGCAAAACTCATTCTCAACGTATAAGGAGCAAGGCTAATTGACAGCAGTGCCTCCTTGTCTTTACACGAACTTGAAATTTTGTTTTTTTTGTTTTTTTTTTTTTTTCAGCTTTAAACCCCCCATTGTTTCAATTCACTGGCGATAATAACAGAGTGACTAACTGCCGTTAAAAGGGTATGTCATGTGCGCGGCACATAACCTGGGCTAGGGCTTTTGCGTAATATATAGTTAATTTCGGGATTAAAAAAATTACAAAAAATTAATTTTTTTTCTCTACTCTTCCTGAGCAAGCGGCATCATCTTTTTTTTTTCGCTGCTTCTGGTGCCGCCACCTTCTTTTTTCTCATTTTTTTCTTCTTTTCTTCTTCTTTTTTTTATTTTTTTTTATTTTATGTTTATAAATTTTCTTATCAATTTTGTCCCTTGTTTTTTTTTTTTTTTTTTTTTAATTTTTTATATTTATTTTTTT
>WUAT03119023.1:0-12586 GCA_010015005.3 Ulmus americana | reverse complement strand
AATGAATGAAATAACTTAACTTAGTCAAGCATGAACTCAGTAATCCCGCTCCAACTCAAGCTTAGATTCAGTAGCCCACTCCATATTAATTATTATTAATATTAATTATTATTATTATTAATAATAAAAATTAACTATATACTAAATAATGTAATTTAATTATTATATATATATATATATATATATTTGGACTATAGCAGCGACAACATGTTGTCACAAAAGGGAAACTGTCGTCGCTATATTGTCAACCTTCAACGATGACATTTTCAAATTTGTCATTGCTATAGAGGGCTACGGATACGGAAAGTTAGACAACTCGCCGCTATAAGTTTCACGGCTATAGCAATGACATTTATCATCGCAATATACTTTCAGGCACGGAGCTATTATGACAACATGTTGCGACAACATTGTCGTCCCAATAGATTTTCAACGGCGACATGTCCATCTATAGCTATGACTTATGTCATCGCTATAGACTGTTTTTCTTGTAGTGAATTACAACTAGTCCATGTGTTACCATTAATTTTTCAAATGGGAGACTTATTTATAAGCTAGTCAAAAATGAGGATTTATAATAAACTATAACCAATATAGCACAAGCTTGTTTTACCCAAGATTCCCTAATTAAACAACATGGGAATATCATTAGTCTTCGATTAATTAACAAAGTTGTAGATTCCACGCATCCGACTTGACACTCCCTCTATCCACAATATTGTGTCTTCAAGATATCCAGGTTTTTCGGCTCAATACATCTCACTTATTGATAAGTCAAAAGACACAAATTATGGATATAAGTTAATCAAACAGTCTGGATTAAGATCCATCCATAAACCAGTCATCAAGCAATAGAATGTAAAGTTCTTCATACAATCAAATGGAAATTCATTGAAGATCTTATTCTATCATAGGCCTGTTCAATATGCATTATAACATACTAGTGCCACTATCTGTAAACTTTTTACAATGATTCAAGATTAAATCACTACTAAAATAATAGCATACAATCACATGCAATTCCCACATTATTGCAAAATTGCGATGAAAATACTTAAACAATCACATTATTACAAAAATGCGGTGAGGGAACCCACGAAAAAAAAAGGCGCCTAGTATAATTACATAGGCGGGAACTTAAAAATTTGGTTGACCAAGTTGACCAAAACCCATATTACCAAATAATCACACTCATCACCACACACTCACACCTTGACCCTTCGAGAAATAGAGGGAGAGTTCAAGTGAGCGACTAAGGGAGATGACCACCCTCGCCGCCGACAACCTCCATCTACGATCTCTGATGACGACCACCATCTACCATCGCCACTGACAGTGAGCTTCACCGACGGCTGTCAGCGTCGCCGGAGCCTTGGTGGACGAAAGTGAGCTTCTCCAAATGAACCCGAGTAAGCGGTCGCAATTCCTCTCAAATCCCTAAAATTAAACGAATTAATTTTAATTTTTACCTATCTGAAACCCTAATTAGATCCAATTTCTGAAAAGGGATAGATTTAACCCAAAATGTTATTGCTTTTTTGGGAGGATTTTCTGGTGGGAATCGCTATCGAGCGCCATTTCTGGGGGGCTAAGAGGAATCAAAGTAGATTTAACCCTTATTAGCTTTGATTCGCTTGTTGCCTATTTCGATTGGGTCGATTTGCTTATCACCGTCGTTGCTACTCTAATGTTGTGGTTTGTTGTTCTTCAATGTTGCTAACTATCTTTGTTTCCCACCATGGAAATCGATTCGGAGAAGCTTCTTCAAAGGAAACAATCAACCTACAACTCCTTGGTAATTACTTTCTTTTATGATGTTTGGTTACCTGGAAAAGGAAATTTTTGTTTTTGGGAAACTGAATCGAAAAGCTCGTAACTTTAGTTCAATCCGAGTGCCCATTTGTTTTCTACTATTTTCTGGGTAGAACAATCAGTAATTACTTGTTAGAAAATTGAGGTTTTTGATAAATATTTGAGCTTTTTTCTGTTCAACATTCGATTATTGATGTTTGAGGTTTTTTTTTCTGATTTTTTTTTTGTTAAACTGATATTGTAGGATGAGAAATATGCGATTCAGAAAGAGACGTTCAAGGGGCAGCAGTTTAGCCAAATTTACTTTGCTTGTCTCCACCTGATGAGGACTATCCTTTATTCCATTGTTCCCAATTGGAAATCCCATTTACCAGGTTCTTGCAACTTTATGAATTTTGTTCTTTTTTTGTTTTTAGTATTTGCTAAGATTTTTTGAACTAATTTTATGGTGTTTTCTTCAATCTGGTTTGAACATAGTGATGTGACTGTGCGTGATGTTGAAGCTATCAGCCAAGAAAGTGGTGGAAGTGGGGCAACTATAGGGGAGAGCCTTCGCAGCAAAGAGCTACTTCAAGGAAGAACATGATCTGGGTATGTTAAGAGTATTTGACACTCACTGTTAGTGTTAACTGTTAATGTTTGTCTATTTGTTCTAGTGCTCAAAAACTGTAATAATAATGGCTTTTTTCTTTCTTTCTTTCTTTTTTCCCCTTCAGAAAGTCGACGGGCAGAAGCTACTAGGATTAGAGCGAAATACCCTGACAGAATTCCGGTTAGATTTTGATCATACACTGTTATATATTGATCTTATATTTGGATATTTATATTAATTTGGCAGTAGAGCTATGAAACTATGTTCAACAAAACTTGTAAATTGTCATATTGTATGTCATCATGATAGTTTCAATGCCAAATTTATTTTGTAACTTCGGAGGGCATAATCTAATTTGCACATTAGTTGATATAGAAGCATGAGGTTATCCCTTCGCATATTTTAAATTTCTATTTTCTTACAAAGTAAAATAGGGGTATTGTTATTTAAAATAGATACGAAAATCTATGATGGTTTGTATATGGAGATGGCGATTGTTATGACATTTTTGGGTTGTATATTGTTGTAAGTTGTCTGCGGAGTAAGTTGATAGCTCTTTGAGGTAATGGTGGATGATCATGATGGTTCTGATCTGTATGCTGCTTGCATTAATATGCATAATCTTAACTATTACTTTCAATATTAACAAATCTATTTTCGGCTATGCGTTACTTGATGTTCAATGTTTTAAATTTTGGCAAAATGTTTACAGTTCCATAAGCTCAATCATGATTTTGACCTTATCTGATTCCACTTTCACCACTATATGTCCCATATTATGTTGTATCATTCCTTTGGTTTCCTTGCTGACTTCTGAAACCTGCTTGATAAATTTGAAGGTGATTGTCGAGAAGGTGAAGAAAAGTGATATTCCAAGTATCGATAAGAAAAAGTAAGGTTTTCTTTTTAACTTCTGCTGTTCTGATTCTTTGTTAAGGTTTTCTTTTTAACTTCCGTTGTTTTGATTCTTTGTTTACTCTATCATCTAGTTTTTTAGTCACACTTTGGTTGAGTTTTTTCTAATCTATTTGGTTCTAAGTTTTTTTCTAATCTATTCGGTTGAGATTTTCAAGAGAGAGGTGAGGTTATTTTCCTTATATTTAATTGATGTTTCTGTGTGTCTGAAATGATTTTTGATTCGATCGGTCTGCCTCTGTAAGTCAATTGATTTTCTGTTATTAGATGAAAATAGAAGGATATTATAAATTTCCACCTTGCACAATGAGAAGGACTAATATTTATTTATTTTTAAAACAGTCGGTTTTATCTCTCTTTACTCTTTGTATTATATAAAGAACCATAAGTCGAGTGACTTGTGAAACCAACCGGAGTTCTTTCTTGATATAAACAAGTTACAAATACATAAATTCAGGTTGCTTGAGATTGAAAATAAATTAAAACTTGATTCGCATGTTTACATATTTGTGTTTTAGGTGGATGATGGCTCTCTCTCTGTTTGTCAGGATAGAAAACGTTTTTATGAATATTTAACGTTGAAAAAGTTAAATAATACAGTCACTAATTTTGTATATATTGGATATTGGTTGAGCTCAGTGTAAGAGCTGGGATTTTCTGTGCTCGTGATATTTATGTGTGTGGTTGTGGCCAAATTTCAGCTCAAATGTCAGGAACAACTGTGACCTTTGTGATTATTGAGGGATGGGTCATAACTGTTGCATCTGTTGGTGACTCCCGCTGTATACTTGAAGCAGCTGAAGGGGGCATCTACTACTTGTCCGCAGATCATAGGCTTGACTGCAATGAAGAAGAGTAAGTTACATGAATTTCCTTTGATTGGGCTAAGAATAGTCACATTTACTAAGCCTGTCTTTGGTTTTTTGGTATTTTTGTAGGAGGTTGCGTATTACCACAAGTGGGGGTGAGGTGGGTCGTCTCAATACTGGTGGTGGTGCAGAGGTAGCTTCTCTTCACATTTTCTTTAGTTGTTCTAAGTGGTTGTCTACCTTCCATTTCTTTTCTTGTGACCAAAGCATGGTCTTTTTCAATGTTTGAACTTTTGCATCTATCATGATGCTGATTTTTGTGCACTCCAGATTTTAAATTAACTAGTGAATGAGGTCTTCTCACATCCTTGACGATGACATGCAAATGTGCAATGATGCTAGGGTTGGTCAAAAATAAAATCTCTTAGGTTTTGAATTAATATATATTGTAGAATCATGCTGGACACAAGGTCTCTAAAAGTGAAACAAATTTTTATCTAAATTCTGCTATTAGGTGTCATATGATAGATTGCCTCTCTTCAAATATAACTTTTGTTGGTTTTGTGTTCTGACAACAAATTCACTGTTCATCCATAATGATTTCTTAAGATATGATACTCATCATTTTGTTCTTTTTGTAGATTGGTCCTTTGAGGTGTTGGCCTGGTGGCTTGTGTCTTTCACGATCTATAGGGGATAGGGATGTTGGTGAATACATTGTTCCAGTTCCTTATGTCAAGCAAGTGAAGGTTTGTTCATGCTTGTCTCATCTGCAGTATTCCACTTATTTTATATTTCTCCAATTCCTCCTTAGGTCATTTCAAATCTGTAGACTTAAAATATTTTTGTGCATCTCTTTCTATATGCTTCCTTTGCCTTCTTTTTTTTTTCTTCATGATAATCAGCTGTACCAAGTAAAGTTGAAGTGGTTTATTTCTCTTTTAACATATTCAGCACAAACTTGTATTGACTTCTATTGTGCATTTGTCTTGATTGCACTTCCACCTTTGAATTTTGTTACTGAAGATTGTTCTAATTAGATGTTAAATTACAAAGAGTAGATTTAGATGGTATACATTTGTGGGAAGATTGATTGCATTCTTGTGTAGGTAAAGCTGTGTGTGTGTATTTGAGGTTTGTTTGTTTGTTTGTTTTTTTCCACTTAATTTTTTAATGATCTGTATCTGTGAATATTGCTCACTTTTTTTCAGAAGAACTCTTCCTTATAGTTTTTTCGTCTTGTCTATTGTCTACAGCTGTCTACTGCTGGTGGCAGGCTTATCATCTCAAGTGATGGTGTCTGGGATGCTATAAGTGCAGAAGCTTCTCTTGATTGTTGTCGTGGGATGCTACCAGACGCTTCAGCCACACAAATTGTTAAGGTGCATGATCACTACAACTTTTGATGCCACTGTGAAGTCTCTTGCAGTTAATTTTTAATAATTGTTATGTACTATTTCTCACTGTCTTTCTATTGTATTCTATGTAGGAAGCTTTGCAGGCAAAGGGTCTTCGAGATGACACAACCTGCATTGTTATTGACATATTTCCACAGGAGAAGCCAGCTGCTCCTCTGCCTCCACCAAAGAAGCCGGGAAAAGGGGTCTTTAAATCTATGTTCCGCCGAAAGTCAACTGAATCAACTTCTACTGTTGATAAAGAGTACATAGAGCCAGACGTCGTGGAGGAATTATTTGAGGAGGGATCTGCTATGCTTTCGGAAAGGTTGGTATTGTGAAAAGTTGTCGTTATCAGCTGAACCTTATTTTTCAATCTGTAGAACAGGCATTAATTAGGATGCTTTGTTCAGTTTACTTCTGTTCTCTTTTGTTCTCTGTGGTGGACCATTAAATGGTGTGTGTTTTGTTTGGATTTAGTCTCTTGACTTGATAATGCTTTTGTTTACTGCAGGTTAGACACAAAATACCCACTTTGCAACATGTTTAAGTTGTTCATGTGTGCCGTTTGTCAAGAAGAAATGAAACCAGGGGAGGGTATTTCGATACATGCTGGCTCATCTCACCCAGGAAAATTGCGTCCCTGGGATGGCCCTTTCCTTTGCTTAAGTTGCCAAGAGAAGAAAGAGGCCATGGAAGGGAAAAGATTGTCGGGAGGTATGACCTCTCTCTCTCTCTCTCTCTCCAAATTGTTTTACAGTGTATGAGACCACATGAAATTAATTGATCTTCTTTGGTTTTCAGATAGATATAGCAGTGGAAGTGACTAGCCAACCCTCCACAACTATTTTTGCTTTTTGAGATCATTAACAATTAATCAAGTTGATCACATATGGAAAAGATGGAGCTTTGCCACGATCTCTATTTGTGGCTCTGGTGAAGAAAGGCCTCTCCCCAATACTAGTGTTGAAAAGGGCCTTCTCCCTTACCTGAAACTTACAGAAATCCAAAAATACCCTCCAAAAATACTTCTCCACCCCTTTAGCTAACGTATACCCTCAAATAAATGTACTCTTCTAATTCTTTTCTTCCTACTTTCCCTTTGCTTTGTATTCTTTCTTTCTTCCTCTTCTCCAAATCTCTCTTTGGTTCAGTCGAGTGGACGGATGGGAGTCTCTACGTGAAGAGCTGAGTTGTTTTTGGGTAGAGAAGTGTACAGCTTTCATATGAGTTGCAGATGGAGATGCATTTCTTTGTTTTTTCGAATGCAACATAAGTTAGCTGGTAGCATGTGTTTTTTTTAAGTCTATGTTATTAACATGTTGTAAACAAATTTGAATATAGGTTACTGGTCAATGGAACTATCAAGTAATCTTGATCTAAAAAGTAAAAGGAAAAAGGTATATTCCCTATTTTTTTTTATTCTCTTCAATAATTATAATTATCTTAAAATGATTATCAAGTTAGTTTGGGTGATTGGAGTTTGCGTAACGCAACGGTAGTGCCCCGAAAATCGGCAGTGTTCGAGTCACCAATCACATTATTGGGACCAGCCTTCTCTTTTGGGGGGCAAGAAGTAGACATCAATAAGACTAGTTACATTTGAACTTGCCTAGTGCGGGTTCTCTACTATATTCAATTTTATATGAATCCACTTTATATCTAAAAGAAAAGGATGGGAGGAGAAAAAAAAAATCAAGTCTTCAGCTCTTCTCTCTTGGAGTTTTGAACAAAGAATCAAATTCTCCTTTAGGAAAAAATATGGCCCTACTTACGCCAGAGGAGGGAACAAAATTGCTTAAGTTGCATGGAGCAATACTGCAGTTTGCTAAGTGAAAATTGCTGTGTCAAATATAACCAAAAAATCTAGTGAAAATAGAACTTACCATTTGAATCAAGAAGAAAATTAAGCCTAGCGGCAAGTGGTCACAGTGTTTTGACACATTCAATTTGAACACTTTTAGCACCATATAATGATTGAAACTGTAATGAAAATAGAATTCGTAGTAAAAAAAGAAGTTACCATTTGAATCAGTTGGCAGATCAACCCTGCGAAGCCCACAAACATAGAGAGGGAGAAAGGGAATTGGCTTGTAATGGCGATGACTTGGTGTTGTCTATTGTCTTGGAAGAAAGAATAAGAATGACGAGTGGCTAGTGGCTAAAGCACTCAAGAGACTTCCATTTCCCATGAGGGACTTGAGTGCGAAATCTTTGTTTTATGCCCTGTTGTTGTTGTTGGCTTCCTCTTCTCTCTTATCTTTACAACTATATATATTTTTGAGTGGTTAAATTAAAGCAAGAGATTTATTCGAAAAAAAAAAATTAAAGCAAGAGAAGATGAGTCAGCCAGTCCACCACAATAATGCCTCTATGATTGAGATGTTGACCTTAACAATAAGAACAAATTTCCTCTACGCTGGACTTGGGACCACCAACTCCCTACACGTGCGTGTGGGACCTATCCCCATTCTTTACCTAACATTATTAAGAAAAAAAAATTGAATGATTATGATTTTCCACCGTCCGATTATTCTGATTTCAGATGGGAATGTTTCTTGGAGTCCCAATCTCAGTTGGCCTCTGTTTTTCTCGTTGCCCTTTTTCTTCTTTTCTTTGTATTCCTTTTATAATGTGATGCCTCGAATTGAATTGATTGATGTAAGTAAAAGATATTGCTCAAAGTTGCTTTGCTTCAGTTTATTTCCCAATTCCTTTGTGACAAAAATTTTCATGGACCTCCTTCTCTATCTAACAAGAAAATGGGCTCCATATATAATTAGACATTACACTTGAAAAAAGGAGTATGTAATGGGCATTATTTGTACAACTGTTTATATATATAAATATATTTTATATATAACATGTGTAGTCTCATCGTCCCCACTTGTACATATATAATCTCTTCACATTCATTATGTAACACAAATATTTGATCATATCTCAATTTCACCAAAGAGGTCACGGATAGAGAAGAGTTCTATTATTTAATTTTTCAATCTAATATTCAAATATTGGAAGAAGATAGTACGAATGGTCAATGTTCACTTGCATGAGTGTCTTTGTTGTAGTTTGTGAGTTATGGTAAATTTATTCATATTATAATGTTATTTTACTAATGGAAAAATAATGATTATGACTTTTGATCGTAGAGCTAACTAAGTCTTCTTGGATTAACTTTGTGGATGTAGGAATTCAAACATATGATGAAGTTCATTGACTTTGGAAGATGTGATAAATGTTCTCACAAATTGGATTTAAATACGTGTCGATCAAAATATGTAAAATAAAGACAAAGACTATGAAAGCATTCAATGTTGAAAAACAAAGATTAATTTGGTCTAATCTAAGAAAATCTACTCAACAAGACAAAAAATTGAGAAAACCTACAATTGTAAGACCAAGAATTTCCAAGCTCCATGCCGACCCACCAATCTTATCATCTTAAAAATCAAATTAATATTGTTTTGTGATATAACACAAATCCTTTGTTGCCATGTTAAACCTCGTTTACCACAACACTTGAAACGACAACTAAATCACCTTCTCCCATGTAGTTTTGTGAAAATAGCAAACATAATAAGGATGAAAGGTGCATATAAGATGAAAAAGATTCCTTCTTGAAAGATGGGTGTATTTGAAGTTGAGATGACGTTTCTCTTGGGGACCCAACTCTCCCATTTCGCAAAAACAGCTAAAAATAAAAAAGTTCCATCTTTTATAAGTAAATTTTGGATAGTTGCAAAAAAACCCATTTCCAAAACAAAAATCAATCTCTTCTCTCCCAGTAGCTAGCTGTTCGATTCATGACAATTAGGTCCCACCCACCCTATAAAGCTACATCTAAAATTATCCCTTCAATCTTATATACTCCTTCGCCACCACAAGCTTTCTGAACATAATACCGCATGCAAATATATACACATTTTGCATCAAGTAAAATTAGGTTTTATGGTTTTATCTTTTGCACACAAAAGACATTTCCAAGCCCAACTACAGTGTGACAAGACCCTATTTTCCCTCTCTCTTCCTTTCTATCTTTTCTTTCTCCACTTCTTTTCCCAATCTCCTTATCTCTCTCCCACAAAAGTTTTGGTGTTATTCCTAGAAACCAAAAGTTTCAAAAGTGAGAGAAAATTTTCAGAGATCATCCTTATTATTGTTGAACTAAATCTTTTTTATGGAAACCCTTCACCACCAAAAGCCTGAAAGAGAGAAGAAATCTATGGAAAAGAAGGCAGAAGTGAAAGAACACAACCAGTCACCCTCAAAACCACCTTCAGCTTCCTCTTCCCCTTCACATGAATTCTCCTTCACAATTTCTCTCCACTCTTCTTCCACAACACAGCTTCCTCACAATAACAAAGCCAAAACGACGACGTCGTCCACATCTCCATCTTCTCTAGCAATAGATTTGTCTCCCGCAGATGACATTTTCTTCCATGGCCATTTGCTCCCTCTCCACCTTCTCTCTCACCTTCCAGTCTCTCCTCGCTCCTCCGCCAACTCCTTGGACAGCTTTACCCTTCCCATCAAACACGATCAAAACCGACCAAACCAGGAAACCAACAATAAGTTCATCAATCACGACCAAAACAACACAAATGGCGATGATCAAACGAGAGCTAGCACCAGCAAGTCAAAATCGTTTTCTCTGTTCGGGCTAACAAAATGGCGAAAAGGGTACGAGTTTAGAGAGCGAGAAGAACAGCAGGAGAAGCGAAAGAGGAAGATGAGGTTCGATGTAAGCCATGTTTTGAAGAGGTATATGAGAATGGTACGGCCTCTTTTGTTCTTCAGAGGGAGGAGAGAAAATGGTCAATTTCGTGGACAGGCTTATTCGTATTCGGGTAATTTGACTCCTAGAAGTAATAAGCAAGATTTGAGAGGAAGGAGAGGGGAGTTCTCGGCTCCGGCGTCGATGAGAACTTCTCCGACCAATAGCGGGCTTCTAGTAGCTACGTCCCCTCTTCCTTCTTCTACAAGTGATAGCACCATGGAAGAGTTGCAAGCTGCGATTCAAGCGGCTATTGCTCATTGTAAGAATTCTATTGCTAGTACAGATGACAAACTCAAATGCTAATTACTAATAGAAAGATTTGAGATGTCAAAATTATATATATATATTTATGTTGTGTTTTATATGAGATGATCATTTGGAATCTCTTCTTTTTTTTGTGTCTTTATGTTTCTTGAAAATGAAAGATTTCAATATGGTAAAGTATAGAGCCAAGTCTTTGTTCAATATAGTTTCATATTTGCTTGGTCTTTCTTTGAAAATGAACTATATATTTCACTTCGATTCTTCTCTTGTTTTCCTCTCCCTATCTTTTCTCCCAAACCAAGAAAAGTTCACATTAACTAGTCTAAATAAGTGCATGATATGCCCTTTTGACCAAAAAAGGTACAAGCTTATTGAATTTTGTAGAAAACCCGCCACAACGACCCCATATGAGAAGTTAATAACAAGAAGTTTACCCTAAAAAGCAATTAGTGGCCGGGAGGGGCGCAATAGACATCAAATCAAGCTCTTGTGATTTGGCCTATTTAACAAGTGTGGTCCTAACTCCTAATCATACCAAATAACATGTTAAATCCAACTAGCATTTGTCCTGTATTAGAATATGGAGAGGGCATTTGCCCTTTTATATATATATATATATACAGTAATACATATAAATTAATTAGCGAGAGCTCGAAGCTTCTAATTCCAAAAAAATATAGTCATATTGTCAAATATAGTTATAAAATCATGTTCTCTAAGAAAGAACATGCCAGTATATATAATTTACTAACACAAAAGGGGCACTGAAAAATAAGTGAGAAAATCAAAACGAGGCCAGTTTTAAATTTTAATTAAGAGACCCTAAAAAGTGATGAATAGAGTAGTGTAGGGGGGATTGAAAATTTTGAGTCTAAAAGGTTGAGTGGCACTCAATTGTTGTGGGTCTAATGAGTTGATAGCCGCGTACCAAGTACAACAATAATACATATATATATCATATATTATAGCAATATATAATTTAGATCATAAGGTACTTGGTATTTAGTTGACACATCAAAGACAAGGCTCATAAGCCAGTTCAAAAAAAAAAAAAAAAAAAAAAAAGGGCAAGGCTCATAAGGTACCTGGTTTTTTCCATTCAAATGATGAGGAAAACGATCTGTGTGTTATATATAGATGCGTGAAATTGATTGGGTGGCTTTTTTTTTTTTTTTTTTTTAAGACAATCTTTATGGGACATTATACGATATATATAATATACATAGGTATCCACCAAATCCAAACCCCACCTCCACATGAAAGTGGTTCTATTTTTATAATAAACATTAAGCACATTGCTCAAAAGCTACATAAAAAGGCAAAAAAGGGCACACGTATAGATCATGTCCTTCCAATGGGAAGATACAGTTTGCTAGTGAATTTTTGAACTTTTGTTACCTGATCTGCAAGATCTATCTGTGATATTTTAAAGGGACATGGGGATTTGGGATTAGCAACCGCATGTTCTCTCTTTCTTTCATTTTGCCCAATCATCACGGAAGACCATGGAAAGGTCGTGGCCGTGGGGCTCAAGAACAAGACTATTCTCATGATTAAAGGTGTACCTCACTAAATAACTTTGTAGTTTACCATGTGGGTAATTTATCTTTGTACTGCTTGCCGCTATATTATTGTACATCTTATTGTTACGTTATTGGGACATTAACAACGGTTCCCAACATAACCAAGATAAAAAATGATTAGGGAAATATCTAACTCCTTCAATTAAGAATATCAATCGAAGGAGTAAGGACAAGTTAAGAGATGTTCCCACTTTATAAGTTTTCGATTCAATCAGATCGGCTCTTAACGATGATAATCCCGTTATGGGGCCGGTGACCTCTTCTAGGGCCATTATGCCCTGGTCATACACTGCTTCTCCCCCTTTAGATACTTAGCCTTTGCAGCATAGTCGCGTTCATTATCTCTTTGGATACCCTAAAATGAAAACATTGGATGCTGATATTGTTGATGTATAGCTCTTTATTTGGACACACTCTCACTTAGTTTATGCATG
>WUAT03118802.1:0-12590 GCA_010015005.3 Ulmus americana | reverse complement strand
CCAATTGTAACACTTTGAATATATGAAATTTTAGATGGTATCAGAGCTAGCCACCCTAGATCGAGGACGGACGTTTGTGTTTTTTTTTTTTTCTCGTCTGTATACCAGATTTTCTTCTTTTGTTTCTGGTTTGTATACCAGATTCCCAGAACATTTATACCAGATTCCCAGAACATTTTTTCTTCTGCTTTAATGTTTTTTATTTCTCCTTGAACAAATTCCAAAGAGAGACCTAGATTCCAGCAAAGAGCAGCTTGAAAATCAATAATGGATCAAGCACAACTCTCATGTGTGAAAGCCATAACAGATCAGCTGAAACTTCTACACTTGACAAGTCATCATGTGACTCAGAGCCAGCTAAGCATGATGACTTGGATCCTGCTAAGAAGTTAGTTTAGCCAAGTTGTTAGTCAAGAAGGTTTTAGATAACCAATTTCTGTAAGAAAATTGGTTAGATAGCACACTTGTAATTATCTAAGCCTTGTACTCATGTTATATATAAATGAATGTTCATCTCTCTCTCACACATTTGAGGAGAGAATTTTCAGAATTTGTTAGTTTCTCTAAAAGTTTTCTTGGTATCAGATCAATTTTCTCATGCTTTCTTACGTTTTCTTCCGCTTTCTTGGGTTCCAATCACCTCTTCCTGGTGTTTTTCTTTGTAATTCAGTCATGTCGACTTCTGGTTCAACTTCATCTTCCTCTTCTTCAAGTTCGATTGGAGCTTTTCAATCGTCTCTTCTCACTCCTAATTCAGGATTGCATTTCTCAATCAAGCACTTCTTGTTAAGCTAAATAGATCGAATTATGTTCTCTAGAGATCATAGATGAATAATGTGATCTTTGCGAATGGTTTTGAAGATTTCATCAAAGGTTTATCAATTTCTCCTAAGAAAACTGTTCCTACTTCTAGATCTGTTAATCCAAAGTTTGTAGCTTGGCGTAGATAGGATAGGCTGATTCTTAGTTGGATCTACTCTTCTCTTACTCCCGAAATCATGACTTTCATAGGCCACACTACATCACATTAGCTTGGATGACTCTAGAGAAGATATTCTCTTCATCCTCAAGTGCACGAATCATGCAATTGAGATTGCAATTGCAAACAACTAAAAAGAACTAAATGTCAATGATCGAGTATATCATGAAGCTGAAAAGCTTTTCAGATAGTCTTGCAGCCATAGGTGAATTAGTCTCTGAGCAGGATTAGATAATGAACCTTTTGGTAGGATTAGGAGCAGTCTATAATGTTGTGGTAACCTCTATAAATGCTAGACATAATCATCTTTCTCTTGAAGTTGTTCATAGCTTACTCATGTCATTTGAGTATCATCTAGAACTACATAACTCATTTGATGAAAATGGAGCTATTATTTCAAATTTTGCACAAAACAAGAGTGCAGGTGGGAAAAATTACATGAAGAGAAATCAAGGTTATCATAAGGGCACTGGACCAAGAGGTATTTCAAGTTATAACAATAGAGGTCGTGGTTGTGGTGGTTGTGAAGGCCAAGGTGGCAGGGGAAATGGCAATAACACCAAGCCTCAATAACAACTCTGTGGTAAATTTGGACACACCATTCACAATTGCTAACACATATTTGGTATGACGTTTCAAATTAAGAATTCCACCAACAATAATCAGCCTCAAGGTCAGATGCTAGCAATGGTTTCTAGTCCTGGCACTATTACAAATGATTCTCGGTTCCTCGACTCAAGTACTCATCACATGACTTAGTCTACTACTAATCTCTCTAATGTTGCTCCATACACTAGTTCAGAACTTGTCAATATTGGCAATGGTAAATAGATTCGTATCTCCATTGTTGGTACTAAGTCTCTGGTTTATGATTCTTCAGTGTTCTCTTTTAAGAAAGTTTTTCACGTGCCTTCTCTATCTAGTAATCTAATCAATGTTGCTAAACTTTGTGCTGACAATAACTCTATGATTGAGTTTTATCCCAAGTGTTTTATTGTGAAGGATCAATGTTCGAAGAGGGTTCGAGCTCAAGGCAGGCTTGAGAATGAATTGTACAAGTTTCCTGTTACAAATTTTGGAGACAATATGGATGCTAGCTCTTGTTCATTCAATAAGCCTCATGTTTTAGTTCTTAATACTACTGCCAATAACAATGAGATTTGGCATAGTCATGTTGAAAATGCCTCTTTTGATGTGATTCAAAGAATCTTGAATGATAGTAACATTCAGCTTACAATGAATAAAAGTTCAATTTGTTCTTCTTGTCAAGATTCATAGATTGACATTCCAATATTTCACTTCTAGAGCAGCATCTCCTTTTGATCTTATTCACACTGATATCTGGGGTCCAACTTCTGTTTTATCTACTTCAGGAGCCAGATATTCCATTCTCTTTGTGGTTGATAACATCATATATACTTGGTTGTTTCCATTACAGACCAAAGATCAAGCCTTACAGATCTTTTATTCAATATAAAACTCTTGTTGAAACTGAATTCAATACAAAAATAAAAAACTTGCAATCTGATAATGGTGGTGAGTTCAAAGTCTTTGCTAACTATCTCAAATTACATGGTATTGCTCATAGGTTTTTTTCCCCATACACATCTGCTCAAAATGACAAAGTTGAGAGAAAACACAGGTACGTAGTTGAAACTGGCTTAATTAGCTCTTCTGGCTCATGCTTCTCTACCTCTGAAATACTGGTTCTATGCCTTTCAATATGTAGTTTATCTAATTAACATAATGCCCACAAAAGTTCTATTTTTTGTCTTTCCATACTCTCTTATTTTTAATAAGAAGCCTGACTATACTATGTTGAGAGTGTTTGGGTCTCTTTGTTATCCATTTATCAGACCATATAACAAACATAAGCTTCAGTTCAGATCAGTCAAATGTGTCTTTGTCGATTGTTCTGCTGCTCATAAAGGATGCTTATGCTTAGATTACAATTTAGGAAGAGTCTATATTACAAGACATGTTGTTTTCGATGAAATTATATTTCCAATAGCTTCTTCTTGTCAGTATGTTGATGTTGCAAAGAACATTGTAGAAACACCTGCTATTATATCAATACCATCAAGAAGAACTAATTTAGAATTTACAACTATTTCTACAACTACAACTTTACCTTTTATTTCATCTGCTGAGCAACCTATCGATGCTACTTCTGTTGATATTAAACCAGTGACAGCTTCTCAATCACCTCTAGTTACACAACATGTTAATCATGATGTTCCTGTAGAGTTTGTTCAAGAAATAAGGAGAATGATGACTAGATATCAACATGGAATTTTCAAAAAGAAGAAGTTGTTTATAGTAGAGAAAATCAAAGAGCCAACAATTGTGAAACAAGCTATGAAAAATCTCAACTGGACAGCAACCATGATTAAAGAGTTTGTGGCACTTCAAAAGAACAATACATGGGAATGATCTAATGGATTTCTAAAATCAAAAACAGTGCATATGGCAGTATAAAGGTATAAGGCACATCTTTTGGCTAAGGGTTACAATTAGACTCAAGGCCTTGATTATTTTGACACTTTTAGTCATGTGTTTAAGCTAGCAACTATAAGGATAGTATTGACCATTGCTCTTTCGTTTCAATGGAAAGTTAGGAAATTAGATGTTCAGAATCCCTTTCTGAATGGTGAATTAGAAGAACAAGTTTTCATGTCTCAACCTCCTAGTTTCCAAAATCAGAATTTTCCTGCTAGAGTATGCAAACTAACAAAGGCTTTTTATGGTCTTAAATAGGCACCCAAGGCATGGTTTACGAAGCTTAGCACTTCCCTTTTGAATTGGGGTTTCATATATTTAAGATCAGACAACTATATGTTCTTATTGTTTGCGAAGACAAATACAATGATTGTTCTAGTATATGTTAATGATATTTTACTAACTGAGAGCTCACAAAATTAGGTTGATTCTCTCATAGCAAGACTCAATTCCACATTTGCTTTGAGGGGTCTTGGTCAACTATCATATTTTCTGGGAGTTGAAGTTACTTATGATGACACTTCCATCAACTTGTGTCAAACAAAGTATATAGCTGACTTACTAGGTAAAATAGAAATGCTGGATTGTTAACCAACAAAAATACCTGGTGCTTTTGCTAAGAGCTTATCAAAATATAATGGTGAACTATTTGAGGATGAGACAAAGTACAAAAGTATTGTTGGAGCGTTGCAGTATGTTACTTTAACTAGACTAGACATCGCCTTTGTTGTCAACAAAGCTTGTCAATTTATGCACAATCCTACAACAGCTCATTGGCTTTCTATTAAAAGGATTCCAAGGTACTTAAGAAGGACTATGCAAGAGGGATTAAGATTAAATCTTTCTACTGATCTTCAGATACAAGCCTACATAGATGTTGATTATGCATCAACTCCGAATGACAAAACAAGTTCAAGTGGTTATTGCTTATTTCTTGGAGATAATCTAGTCTCGTGGTATACAACTAAACAAAAGGTGGTCTCTCGAAGTAGTGCTAAATCATAATATCATGGGTTAGCTATTGCAACAGCTGAAATTATTTGGACTCTTTCTCTATTACAAGAGTTATGCATACCACAACATCATATACCAATTGTCTAGTTTGATAATATCAACTCAAGTTACATGGCAGCAAATCTTGTTTTTCAAGGTTGATCTAAACATATTGAAATTGATATTCATTTTTTTAGATACCAAGTGCTTAAGAAAGAAGTTACAGCTCTGTTACATTCCTAGTGAAGATCAGATAGCTGATCTATTGACAAAACATTTACCAAGCTCTAGGTTTGACTCTCTAAGATCAAGGTTGTGCATAGTTCCTCAACCCTTCAGCTTACGGGGGCATGAAGCCATAATAGATCAACTAAAACTTCTACACTTGACAAGTCATCATGTGACTCAAAGCCAACTCAGCATGATGACTTGGATCCAACTCAGAAGTTAGTTTAGCCAAGTTAGCCTATAAGGTTTTAGATAACCAATTTCTATTAGAGAATTAGTTAGAGTTAACAAACTTGTAATTATCCAAGCCTTGTACTTGTGTTATATATAAATGAATGTTCATCTCTCTCACATTTGAGAAGAGAATTTCCATAATTTGTTAGTTTCTCTAAAAGTTTTCTATGTGTACCCTCAAGTTCTCTTGCCAAAACTGGTAGTGCCTTTGCTAGTTCTTTAAATTCTACACCCTGGATCATAGATTCAGGTGCATCCAACCATATGAATTAGAATTGTAGATGAAGTGTTTCTCTAGTCACTGCAAAAGGTTTCATAGCAAGCTCTGACTCCCTAGTCCTCAAATCTGTCCTCCACTTGCCAAATATTTTTTGCAATCCTTTATTAGAAAACTCTCCATGTCCAAAATACCCCTCATAACTTTTTATTTATATTTTTCTAAATTAAAAAGGTTTTAAAAAAATAATTATATTCATTAAAACTTTAAAAAAAAATTAGACTAAGCCTTCTATCAAGGTTTGCTTGGTACATTATCTTATATGTGTTATCTTAAACACAATGATGTACAACGAATACTGTCCGGTACGTTTTTAATTGTGTTACGCCGAACATAGCAATTATTCAACAAATTTTGTCAATTAATTTATCAAATTAATGACAAAATCATAATTAAGAAATTAAAAATTTCTCGGGGTTTACAATTAATTTGTAGATGTGGACCTAGGTATACTATTACTTTGCAAAAATGTACTAATCATGCCACCAAGTTGAACAATAAGATATGAGAACATTATAGTTGATCTCTCTATTGCTATCGAATTTTAACACATGATTTTTCGTTGAAAAGCTAAGAAAAAAAAATTTTCCAGAGCCACCAAAATCAACCAAAAAATTTACTTATAGTCACCAAATGTACTGCTAAAAGTTGTCAGCGTGTGGTTTTTCCATTGCAACATTTGGCGATGCATGCGGCCACTACAAGCTTTAGTTTGAATTTATTTTAGTGGTTAGTCCTATGGCAAATTGCAAACTAACTCTTAGAATTAATGGACATTGGTGGAGACTTACAAAAGACACAAATTAATAGTACAAATGAGCTCCCCTCAATCAGATATAGCATATCATGCCCATCTAGGTTACTTTTGAAAACTAATGGCATACTCAGTGAAAAAAGGCACAAATTAATGGTTCAGCATTTAGGGTCCCAAAAAATTATTAGTTAGCAAAAACTAAGAAAAGTAAATCATTGATTTACTATATATAGAGGCTAAAAAGTCTACAATTGAAAGAAAGGGGCACTGGTGACTTGAAATCAAAAGAAAGATGAGCAGAGGTACCTTGACATTGGGGTGGTGCTAACCAAGTGCACTCTGATGCTCAAGTCAATGATAGATCCGAGTGTAAATAATATAATGGAAATATGATGATGAAATAAATGAGGTATAAATCTTAATTTACCGTTCAATTAAAGGTTTGTTCCGAACAGACAGTGACACAGTTGAAGATTCCATTCGAATAATAAAGGGATCCTAAATTATTAAACACGCGGTGTTATTCAACCTATCATATGGCTTCCATGTAGCCTTTTGAACCAATCGCTCATAGCTAAAAGGTTTCCAACCTAGTATACATTGATAACTTTGAATAAAGTGAAAGAAATGATGAAATATAAAGAATAGCGCTCTTTAGTATCATAGCAGTGGCAGATGAAATATAAGCTTGGGAGAGAAGAATTTTCGTTCAATATCAAAGTATCGTGTGTCCCTTTTCTCATCTGAATTTGGCATTCAAAGGAAATGAGACCTGACAGTTGTAGACTAAGGGTTCGTTCCATTTTACCAAGTCAATCTCACATCAGTTGCACTGACGTGGAGTGAAATGGGTCGCATCCACTTCTTTATTGCAACTTTGGTTTAGTCAAAGTGAGCCATCCCAATTCTTGCGTCATTCCATTTTGCACTTGAGTTGGATAGGCCTTGGGCCGTTCCATCTAGAATAGGTGTCTGGGCTTTGGCCAACTTGGACTAGATTATGAGAACGGGCCCAGGTGAGTTTTGATCCCAACAATTAGCACCCCATCTCCTAACTCAATTTCGTTTTGAGATAGGAGATGGAAGAAGTAGCTTTATTCCGCACAGATACTTCACATTAGTTTTGGTGCTTAGTCCGAACGGAGAGTTTAGAGCAAGAAATTTTTACTTGAGGCCATTGTAGGCAAGAAAGATGCTTTTGTACACATGGCTAATTCTGGTCCGCGGGATTTGAAAAGACTTGCCTTTTTTGGGATCACGAAAGCCTTGACGATGACTCATGCGGATCTTTTTTCTAGGAGAAGATTAAAAACCTCCAAAAACCCATTTTCACTCTTATGCCTTCATTTTCTCCTTCGTTTTCTCTGGTTTTCCTCTTCATCTTCCACAACTTTGAAGAATTTTCTGGCGACATTGTCCTTGTACCTGTTTCTTCTCTGACAAACTTGGTCTACATTCCCTTGACAACAAGTTAGTTTTCGATATTTGGCTTTCTATTTTGTTTTGTGTACTAGACTAGGCCTCGGTTTTTAATGGGTTTTTAAGGTATAAATATGCCCATGTTTGGTTGGGTATTTGAAATATCCTGCTAGTATTTGAAATACCCTAACCAAATATGTAAGCGTATTTGAAATATCAAATACCCTACTTTGGTACTATTCTAAAAACTCTCTCTCTCCTGAATACCTCTAAACTATTTTTTAATAAAATATTACCTCTCTCCACTACTTTTTAATAAAATACTACATCTCTACATCACCTTTTTTAAGAAAATATTACATCTCTCCAATACATTTTAAATAAAATATTATCTCTCTCCACCACCTTCCTACTTTTAATAAAATATCACATCTCTTTATCACCTTTTTAATAAATTATTACCTCTCTCCACTAACTTTTTAATAAAATATTACCTCTCTCAACCACCTTTTTAACAAAATATTACCTATCTCCATCACGTTTTTAATAAAATATTATTTCATTCAATTCTATTATTATTAAATTATGTGGACCCCACCACTTTTTACAAATACTTTGTTTAGAATACTCTAAACTAAACACTAATCTTGCTTCAAATGCTCTATTTAGAATACTCTGAACCAAACAAAATCATTACTTCAAATACCCTACTTCAAATACTACAAAATGCTAAACCAAATAGGCCTTAAATTTCCTATTAGGTGTAGAAATTCCTTTGCGACATATTTAAGGATGTTAACTGAATTTCGTGTTAGGAACTCTAAATTGATGACTTTGTCTTGGATATATGTCTTTGTTTGAAAATGGTTGACTAATCCTTTAAAAGAATGGGTAAAATTTTTGGGTGAGGTTCATAGGTTCTGTAATAAGCTTTGATAATAGAAATTCATTGTTTTCTCTAAATTTGAGTACACCTGGGTATGCCTTCTTCGTGTTCGGATAGTTCTATGGAAACTAGTGGATTCACCCCACCCGTGGGTTTCCATGATGAAGATTGGATGGATATGCTGATTAAAGAGAAGGAAAAGGGAATATCTCCTCCTCAAATCAGTGACATACATTTGCAAAGTTCAAAGGTGGCATTTTCATTCCCAGTAGGGAAGACTTCCCATGTTCCAGAGGCTGTGCCGGTGGAAATTCCAGTTAGAGAAGAGGAGGAAGAAGTCCCAATGGTGAGTTGATCTGGAAATCCCAGGCCGATTAGTCTCTTGGTGTTTAATTTGAAGGACACAATGAAGGAACTCAACATTTGTACCGTCCGGATGCAATACCTAACTCCGTATGAATTTGGGTTGAGAGGTGCTATGGTTGGGGAGAGAGCTAACTGGGTCATCTCCAACTTTGTGTATTTTTATGAAACTCCATTCCAATTGGTCTTAAGTTCCCCATCCCCAAACTTGTTAGGTCGGTGTTGGTTCACTTTAGTATTAGCCTGAATCAATTGATGCCAAATGGCTGGCCCATTCTTTGGGGGTATTAGTTTTGAGCAACCACCTAAAGATTAATTTTGAGCTCACGGACTTATTGTACAGCTATTATCTGAAGGAGCACAATTCTGATAAAGGTCGTTATAGTTTGGTTTTAAAGAAGAAAAAACAACATTTGGTCACCGAGCTGACCACTTGTGACAAAAACTAGAAGTCCAAATACTTTTTTGTTTCTTCAAAGTGTTTGCTCGGCGAAGAAAATGAGCATATTATTCCATCCAAATGGAGCGTAGTGGGTATAAAATCATGTCCGTGTGTTAGTCTTTAGGGCAATATTTTTAACTAAAACTAATTTTGTTTTCGTGCAGGTTCCGAACTAGTGAAGAGTATAGTTGATTCAGTAGATTATACTCAGAATATCTTGCTTATCGAGTCAAAAAACAACTTATTTAAAAACTTTCTTTGTCCATACGAACTTCTGAAGGCAAGGCTTTGGGAAAGACAAGATATTCTTTCGACTGAAATCTTAGTCTTTCGTCACGCCCTTGAATGCCTTTATCCTGAGTCTGAGCATGTATTTTTACCTTTAACATTGTCTGAACGGAACCTTGCCAAACTCCTCGTGGAAAACAATGTAAGGATGGTTAATAATGAGGAAGCGATGACTCTAAGGGTCGCAAAGAAGAAGGCTAACAGTACAAGGAATAGAAAGAAAACACCGAGTCCTCCCCCTACCCCTTAAACTGCTATGTCGACCTCCAAAGGGGACAAGGAAATGATCGGGGAGTCTTCACAACCAAAGAAGTGGCGAACGAAAATTGTCAACATCCTCGAGGATGTTGAGGAGAATGAAGTTAGCTCCTGTCCTGTTGTCCAAAAGTCATCTGATGTCCATTTTTTCTTTGGTTAGGGACTCTAATCAACAAATTGATGATAATTGGAAGTCCTTCGAGGTCTAAGAAGCCGCCAATGAGGGGATCAAGTCCTCATTCATGGTAAGTAATTTTTTGAATTAATCGTCTCTTAATTCTTCTGAATTTGCCCTTAACTTTAGAGGTTTTTTTTTTTTTTAGGCCATGAGTTCTCTAATGTTTCTCAAGTGGAGCCATTCAGAGCTGGTCATTCACCTTAATGATGAAACCAGGGTGAATGACAAATTGACTGAGGAGAATAAGAAGCTTTAATCCGAGAAAGTTGACATCCGCTCGGAACTTGACAAGATTAAACTTGATGTGAAGCAGTAGCTGAAGGATAAGGATGACGAAGTTTGTAAGTTGTGTGGGGATTTAGAGGAGTCTGAGCAAAAGCTAACAGTGGAAAATGCGGAGGTTGAGCGTCTGAACGACATAAACGAGAACATTGAGTTAGACACCTCTGTAAAATTTCGTGCGGAGCTCATGCAGGAGTACTTGGATGGCAAGGCGGAGACTTGGGATCCTTACAAAGCTCTGAAGAAAGGGGATGAGATGCAACAAATAATTAATGAAGACATCGAGGAGGTTTTCGCGGGAGATAATCCGCTTGGGGGGAAAGCAAACGATGGAGTGGTTGATCAGGATGTGGCTAGTGCTTGAGGCCTGATTTATGTTTTCTTTCTTTTTATGTTTTAAAAATATGTTTAAGACTTATGCTTATTTACTTTTATTTACTTGTCATAACATTCGATTGTTCTGTGGTGAAAACATATGTTGTTAATTGGTGCTATAAAAATGGAAACTTGTTTTAGTAAAGAGATGATGAGTTGATATAAATGAGCGGTAGTAAAGAAAGAATAGATAAGAAGGTGTTAAATCTAGCAAACTTGTAAATACTTTTACCGAGCAAATAGAACATGAAAGAAAATATTTATACCGACCGTCAAAATTCTTAAAACTTGTTGAATTTGAAGTAGGTAAAAACAAAACCTGAAGGAGAATATTAATAGTATTAAAAAACTAAGTTTTTAAATAAAGTTAAAATTAAATCTGAAGGAAAATAACTTAGGTATACAAATGCCAAGTATGTTTTAATGAATTCAACTACTTACTCACTATAATCGCTCATATGGACAAACTTCATTCAGTCGAACACGCTTTTGTTTAAATAGTCCTTATTTTTGTACGGAATTCTAATGTCGTGATGTGTTCCTTCTCTCTCTCTCTCTCTCTCTCTCTCTCTCTCTCTCTCTCCCTCTCCCCCCCCCTCTCTCCCCCCCTCCCTCCTGTGAATAGAGCTTTGTAGGTTCATTCAGATTAAGTTTTAATCTATTTCTAACAACTGTCAAAAAAATTTCCTGAGATGGTAAGGTTGACTTGGCAGTCGAAGCCTTTCGTACCTTAGTGTCCCAAGGATTTTCTTCTGCAATCCAATTAACCTTTTAGGTTGAAATTGAATCCCATGAAAGAAGTAGAGTATTTGGATATATAAAAAGTTGTAATGTTAATAGGGGTGCTTTACATTGATTGTGGATGATCCGAGCCAATCTTTTTCGATGATGCCCCATATGAGAAGGGCTAGGATGTACCTTTGCTGGTCTACCATTTTCCATGCGATTTGGTGGAATTGATTTTTTTCGTGGTGGAGTGGGGTTGATTTTGTGGATTAGAGTTGATTCTATTTCATTCGTTTCTACAATGAAAATACTAAGGTCGCCATCGACCCTCTAATGCCTTAGTTAGTATGAATCTCTTGAAAAAGCAAAGCAAAAATAATGAAAAATGGGGAAAACAAAAAGATATTTTAGATATATTATTTAGAAATGATATTGTTTTAGGTGTGTGGTGTTATAGCTGTTGCTGATGTTTTGTTCGACCATAGTCTGCAGTCGATAAGCCCCATTACCGAGTACTTTGGTGATCTTATAAGAACCTTCCCATTTTGGTTTGACCTTTCTTGCACCATCTTCCCTTGTATTCTAGGAAACTTTGTTTAGTACCCAACAATATGCTTGGAAGGTTCTTGTCTGCACGTCTTTGTTGTAATATCTTGCTACTTTCTGCTTATATGATGTAGTCCGAGTGGAAGCTAATTCTCTCTTTTCTTCAAGCAAGTCTAACTCATGTGTAAGCAGTTGGTCATTTGATTCTTCATATGCGAACTGGTATCTGGCAGTCAGAATACTCGTTTCGACCGAAATTACTGCTTTTAAGCCGTATGCTAGTGAAAATGGTGTTTCCCCGTTGATGTCTTCGCAATTGTTCTGTATGACCATAACACTTTGGGTAATTCATTTGCCCATCATCCATTTGACTTATTGAGCCTTTTCTTCAATGTATTTACTACTGTCTTGTTGGTCGATTCAGCTTGTCTATTCGTCTGGGAATGTCTTGAGGTTGCAAATTGTAACTTGATATTCGATTCTTTGTAGAAGTCTTAGAATCCATGACTTATCAATTTTGAACCGTTGTCCGTGACTATTTTGTACGAAACACCAAATCTACAAATGATATTTTTATTTCCATATAATTTTTTTACCTCGGTATCACGTACCTGGTGGAATGCTTTGGCCTTTACCCATTTCATGAAATAGTCAGTTAGTACTAGCATGTAGATCCTCTATCCTAAAGCTGTCGGCATTTCCTACTATGTCCATCCCCCACTTCATGAACGGCCAAGGTGCAGACATGGTAATCATAAACTCAAGTGACTATTTGGGCATTACCCCGAACCTTTGGCATTTATCGCATGTTCGTACGTATTCTTTTGAGTCCGCTCGCATTGTTGGCCAATAGTATTCGACTG
>WUAT03118470.1:0-12594 GCA_010015005.3 Ulmus americana | reverse complement strand
CCGGTCAAGTTATACTGTGACAATCAAACCATTCTCCAAATTGCTTCCAATCCCATGAGCGCACAAAGCATATAGATATTGATTGCCACCTTGTTCGAGAAAAATTTCAAGCTAATAGTTAAGACCTTTCACATTTCAACATCAAAGCAGCCGACATATATCTTCACTAAGCCTTTGAGTTTATCACAATTTTAAAGTATACTCAGCAAGTTAGAAATGATTAAAATCCATTCTAACTTGAGGGGGAGTGTTAAGGATCACTATTCTAGCCTAATTGATCCTAAACTTTGCATTTATTTTGTTGTAATTATTCATATTTATTTGCTGTAATTATTGTCATTAATCTCCTTGATTATTTCCCTTGTAATACGTCATAAAATAGGAAAGTTATTCTTATACTCTTGTATAAATACTCATTTACAGTATAACCCCTTAAGTTCTTTTACTTTCTAAGTCTCAGTAAACAAAGGGGTATAAAATATATTCTTATTGAACATACTGCACTAAAACATAATAATGGGCAACGACCTGCTCCAAATTTTCAAAGCTCAAAGAAATCATATTCCGTTTTATTTCTAGATCAAAAACAATCTTAAAATCTCAAGAACAATTCAAATCTCATAAGAGAAATCTTAGAACACAAATTTAAATTTTAGATTTTCAAAAACAAACCTAGATTTGGATTTTTATCGACGGTAGGTTTTTCTCAAGTTTTGGCACCATAGAATTCGTCTCTTTGTTGTGATGATTGGCGATGCTGGCCTTTGGCTAGCTTCTTCTCTGTTGGAGCCTTCTCAACAACCGCGTGGGTTATGAATTGATCTGGATTGATTTAGATTAAGTTAGGGGTTAAAAATGTCAGACACCCTTCAACTATAGCCTTTGTCCTAATGTCAATCCTCTACTATACGAATGTATCTATGTGAAACCGCATCTATAGTATATGTACCTAACTGATATTTTTGTCAGTTGACTGTCAATTTTTGAATGGAATATGTTGACGTGACTATAGGGCATGTCCCGATGTCACTCCTCAACTATAGGGAATGTCCCGATGTCACCCCTCAACTATAGAGCATGTCCCGATGTTTAATGAAAAATGTTAACTTTTTGAACGGAAGGACCATTTAAAAACATAGTCATTTTATTGAGTGTTTGACTGGTACAGTTCAATAGTAGAGGGGTGACATCGGAACAGAGGTTATAGTTGAGAGGTGTCTGACATTTTTAATCCTTAAATTAATTTTAGGTTTTTTATTTTTAATTATTTTAAATAGTTTTTAATTATAGTTTGAAGGGGTTTTGGAATTTTTAAAAAATTGTGTGAATTGAGAGTTCTTTTTATAATTTTTGTCAATTTGAGGGTATTTTTTGTTACCTTTTAAAACATGTGGTTCAAAGTGTTTTTTTGAACAAAGTAGAGGTACTAAAATGTAATTGTTCCTTTAATCTTTACCCAATACGGGGAAGCTTACATAGTACGCATAAATCATAGCCTCTATAAACCCTATAGGCTCTTTAGATATATCGACGGCTATTAAAGGGTAAAAAATTTGCGATCAAGAAGTCTACGGTGGGATTTGCTTCATACGATCGTAACCCTTCAGAGAAATCCCGCTCAATTTGAATTTTACTTTATTCCCAAAATTTCTATTTATAAATTGTTCATTCTATGTTCGGATTAAAATAATAAACACAGATATAGAGGGAGAGAGGTAGAGAGCGGGAAAGTGAAAGGGGAAGATAAAGGAGGATTCAGAAAGGGGATTGTTGATGCGGGGGAAAACCCTAAAGCGTAGAAGAAGGAGCGAGACGAGCAAGATGAAAGGGACGCTTGTGAGGCATTTGCAGGTTCAGCTGGGGCAAAACCTCCAACAATCATCTCCGATCCTATCCTTGAAATCGTCCAATCCTACTTCGTTCCAAAGTCTTATAGAATCGGAGGCTTCTGAATCGTTGCTTCCTTCTTCTTCGCCTCGAAATGCCGATCCTGATTCCAATTTGGATGAAAAAGATTTCATTCTTAGTCAAGATTTCTTCTGGTATGTTTGATTTTTTGGTATTTGCGTTGTTTATGGGGACGAAGATTTCGATTTCTTATTTTGGATTGCGGATATGTGTTTTGATGTTTGTGTTTTTGGTGGTTGCAGTACTCCTGATTATATTACTCCAGATAATCAAAATATATTCAAGGGTTTTGATGCCAATGAGGTGATCTAAATGCTGATAAAGATATAAAGTTTGATGTGATTTAGTGCAGTTCAAAACTAATAGTTATTACATTTTGGATTCTTCAGGAATATCCCTGCCCCAAATCACCGGAGAAGCTAACCACTGTAAAGACTAAGAGATGTCGACCAGGTAAACATCATAGTTGCATTGAACTTCATGACATAAATATCGATACTCGAACTAGATATTTCCTTCAATTTTTAGAACTGAAACCATCAATTATGTACTCAAATCAGCAAATGATGCTTCTTTCTGTTAGCAGAATTTCATATCTAGTGTCTAATATCTACGTGTGCACGGTGCATAACAAGAGTTCATATGGTGATAAGTGTTTCAATTTTTATGAATTTAAACCTGAAATTATGGATGAAGACTTAAGTAGGTGACTAAAGTAAGTTAAGTGTTTCTATGATTCTGTAGTAATAGATATGTGTGTATAGAACATCTCGTAAGAGAATGATATGCATCATTAAGTATTGACTTTATTATTGAGTTTGGAAGATCAATACCGACTTGAGAAAAAATGTAGGAAACAACATTTTTGTAAATTTTCAGTGAGAAAATTGGTGATATTCTAAAATCAACTAGCTGTTTATGCAATGAGTTATAATTGTTCTTTCAAATATAGGAATCATAAACATTGCATGTGAGTCCTTTTTATAAGACCTTTTTGTTTTCCATTCTTGTGAAACATGATCATTAGTGAAATTGAAACATAAAAAAAGGCACACGCCTTTACACGCATCTTTATGTTTTTCAAGTCGAGTGATGCTCAGTGAATTTTTTACTTATATTTGTTTTTCTGTATTGGATGTCAATATTACAGACGATTTGTCATTATATCCGCTCAGCCCCACCTTGTTTGGTTCTCAAGGAATACCGGAACCTGAAGAAGATAATTTTGTTATAGATGAAGTAAAGACAGAGAAAACTACTGCAACTGGATCAAAGAGGGTTCAGAGCTATGTATCCCAATCTGCAGTCGCTTTGCGTTGTCGTGTTATGCCCCCTCCTTGTGTTAAGAACCCTTATTTAAAGGATGATTTGGAAATGGAGATTGATCCTTTTGGCAACCAAAGATCAAAATGTGCAGGTACAATAGTGGTTAATTTCGAGTTTGATCTTACCGCATCAGTGGATATCTTTGTTTTCATTTCCTCAGTGGCTGTACAGTGTTGATGTGATTGAATGGTTATAGCATTTTTATCATGAAGTTTTAGTTACACAATGCTGTCATCTGCAGGTTTCTTCCCTGCAATTACTGATGGGAATGACCTTTCACGCTATCATTCTGATTTTCATGAGATTGTGGTATCTACCCAAATCCTTTATGAATGTCTCTATTTTAGCCAAATTGTCCTCATCTATTAAACTTGTTACTTTTCTTGTGTCTGGGTAATCTGATAATTTGATTTCCCTTTCCAGCATATTGGCAGTGGGAACTTCAGTCGAGTCTTTAAAGTCTTGAAGAGAATTGATGGTTGTTTGTATGCTGTGAAACAAAGCACAAAGCAATTGCATCTAGACAGAGAAAGGTAACTTCATTTTCTTTTTGATCTATCTATGATCAGGTTAAGGATTTGCTAATGTGATATTTGCACTTTGCAGGAGGAAAGCTTTAATGGAAGTTCAATGTTTAGCAGCTCTAGGTTTGTTATTAAATTTTGGATTTTGGTAGTTTAATTTATTTATCTCTCATCATTTTGACATTGTTGCAGTCTCTTAATTGGTTCTACATTCATCCCTCTTTCAGGTTCTCATGAAAACATTGTTGGGTACTACTCTTCTTGGTTTGAAAATATGCAACTCTACATTCAAATGGAGCTTTGTGACCACAGCTTATCTAATAATGGATCTACTCATCCATTATCGGAGAGAGAAGTTTTGGCAGCTCTGTATCAGGTTATCTTTATTTTTATTTTTTGGTGCACAATATTTTGATGAATCTGAATACTTTTGTGTTTGAAGCAATTTATTTCTATTACTATATTTGATTTACTTATTTCTAATGGACAAATTATACAGATTGCGAAGGCATTGCAATATATACACGAGAAAGGTATAGCTCACTTGGATGTAAAACCTGATAATATATACGTGAAAAATGGAGTTTATAAGCTTGGCGATTTTGGATGTGCAACTCTCCTTGATCAGAGCCTACCAATTGAAGAGGGTGATGCTCGTTACATGCCTCAAGAAATTCTGAATGAGAGATATGATCATCTCGACAAGGTTGATATCTTCTCATTGGGTGTAACTATTTATGAGCTGATAAGAGGTTCATCTTTGCCAGAGTCGGGACCTCAATTTTTGAATCTTAAGGAGGGAAAATTGCCCCTCCTCCCTGGTCATTCATTGCAACTCCAAAATTTACTCAAGGTACTCTGCCTTCCTGAACATTCTTTATCATTATTAATGGAAAAATGCCCCTAACATTGTCCCATGTATTATATTTGCTTCAGTTTTACGAAGTTGGCTTTAACTATTAAGATCTTGTAATGGACACGATTAACTGCTAAACTGTTTATTAATCTACTAGGTCATGGTGGATCCAGATCCCATTCGTCGCCCTTCAGCTAAAGATTTGGTGGAAAATCCAATTTTCGATAGGGTTCTTAGAAAAACAACTAAATCCTTTTGATCAATACCTGAATTCTGTATATACGGATGTTGCCTAATGTCAACGGTAATGTGCTCTGCAAGAATGGCTAGTAGAGTTATGAAAGGTTAATGTTCTAGCTACATATTCCTCTAGCATATGCACCAAGTGTAGCACCAGCAAGGTGCAAATTTTGTAAATGTTGGCAATCTCATGAAGATTTGTAACATGAATTAGAGGTATGTATTGCTTGTAGAAATATGCTGGTTGTGATGACTTCTTTAATATGTCTAAGATTCAAATCCAGATCATGCTGTAACTTTTAACATTATGATTCAATGATAGTTATATTCATGCTTATGTCATGGTAGGTGAGCAGCAGCAAGGCATCGTAGATCACTCTTGGAGATGAGTTAAGGTCAGCCTTTTTTTTGGAATCCACTTCTTCGTGATCATGATTCTACACGTTGTAGTTGTACCTCCGGAATTAAGAACTTTATATCTGAAATATAAAAAACTCTGTTGTGTGTTCTCATTTCTTAATCCTTTCAAGTTCGGAATGCGCTAAAACATCTGGCCAGGTGTTTTGTTGGCGTTAGGAAATTTATTTGATTAGGACTCGTGAAATTTGATAGAATTGTCTATGAAATTTGATGCCTTCGGCAATCTTAACCTTCTAGCCTACTAGCCTAAGTAAGTACTCTCTCTCCCGTCTTAATCTTCAAACTTACCCATCTGAACCATCTCTATACCATTATACAACATTTTACTTGGAGTAAATGAAAGTCTTCATTCAATAAATTAATTTAAATTAAAGAAAGATGCCGTGTCTACTTTGTTGCCACGGGTTTCTTTAACTCTATGCAGTTGAATTTAAGCTCCTAAGCCGTTTAGGAGGAATAAGCTAATAACATAATCAATTGTTTTTTTTCCCTGTCATGGAAATCAGGTCCTTTATCCATGTATTTTGTAGTGTTTAACTAAATTGTTACGATGGCATACAAAATAAACGCAGATTATTTTGTCTTGGAGTTGGAATATTTTGATACGAAGTTTCTGATATGCAAGACAAGGTAAACTCGTGCATAAACGCGGTTTTTGCGTGTTTGTCCTATTCGTTTTGAAGTAAGAAAGCTACCAACTTAAATTATAAGCTCGATTTAAATATACACTAATCAGGGTAATCTTTGTTTTAAAAATTGCAATTATTGCAATCAAATCCAACGAAAGCTTTGGTGTATATATATATTTCTTCAGCTACATATTCTGTGTTTGGTGCATGTGAGCCGGCTACTTGAACAAGGTTTATTTGGTTTAATTAATCCATTGAACTTGATATAAATAAACCAAAATAGAAACGTTATAACTTACACTACACAATATATTGCAAATTGGTAAAAAATATATATATCAATGTCAGGTGGCATAGCAGTTGCTCATTGTTGATAATGTGGTTTCCTCTATTAATATTCTGTGAACTGCTAGACGTTTTATTTAATCCAACATTATTGTGCTATTGTCAAAGTGATGTATTTGTGTAGTATTAACTAGGCTCTTTGAACGTTCTGGGTAGGTTCTTCTTGCCAATTATAGAAAACAAATTTTTTTTTGAAAGGAGAAAACCAACTCATAGACTTCTCCTATGACAACGCCACCAGAACAGATCAAAATTTTAATAATATAATACTAGGAGCCAATTCATTATTATTATTATTTTAAAAATAAATTTATACATAGGCCAACTAGAAAAAAAATCAATGACTCATTTATAGTTTGTAGCAGAGCTACATGTAATTATAACTTTTTTTTCTCGGTTAATTGACAGCTTCTTACTTAGCACAAAGGAGGCGACGTGTCCATATAAAATAAGCAGAATGTTCTGTATGGATACACAAATGAGCAAAGCTAAATCTAGGGATTTACAATAATAGCTTTATTTCTGTTATTTCTTGCTGTCTGCTTCGCCAAAAACAATTAGACTCTACAAATTTGTTATAATTGATTTAAATAACATGATGCTTTTCTTACTCTTGATTTGGTAATCTCGTCACAAAATTTTCCACCTAACATATAATTCTTTTTCAGTATAAAATAAAGTAAAAGAAACGGGTACTCCAATGCTAGATGGATGCTATTTCAAATCGAAAGTAGTAAGTATCATAAAAGGTTATATTAGAGGTGACTATTCTACGTTTTTTGTGTCAATAATAATCACTGTATAAAAAAAATAAATCAAAAATACAATTTTGATAATTTTTTATAATAAAAATATTAAATTTGTTTATCTAATTAATATAAAACTAATAAAATAGATTTTACTTTAATGGGAATTATGATTTGTAACAAGTAAATATTTAAAGTCTTATTATATAAATATAATTTTTAATTGTGTGTGTAGTTATTACACGTATTTATTCGAGTTGATTTTTGTAGTTATGAAAAATATGTTATTTTAACTTTCTGAAATCTTATCATGTAATAAAATCCGATAATTATACGAAAATCAAATATGTTCGTTTATTATTATTGTTGACAGAAAATAATTATTAATAACACAAATTTTAGAAGTTAGCAGCGATGGAAGAAATTATTCCTAAATATTATTGGTTGCTTTTCTTTTTTTGTTTTTACTTGGGGAAAGGTATTTAAACATGTGTGTTGTTATGGTGAAAAACACGAGGTTAGACTTTTTGGACCCCTTCGCCATTAGGAGTTCAACTTCTAACCAGGCTAGAATAGCTTTTTTTTCTTTCTTGGCCTCCTTTTGACATTAGTTAGGAGAGAAGAACTTGAACATGAATTCTCAACAGATAGAGGTTGCATACGTGACTATGACGAAATTATATGAGACTTTTATTTTGTAATGTTCATACTACAGAACTAGTATTATGAAGTAAAAAAAAGATTCTTCACTTGTTTTTGCATTAATTTATTACAGCACTATGCCATGCTTTATGTCAGATCAGTTTTAATAATGATAAGGTTCAACAACCAAAGAAATTCCCCTAAAAAAACTAAATAACAAAAAAAATTTGATATGATAAATTGAATTTTAATATTTAAATTGCCATTTGCTAGGAAAAGTTACCATAAATTAATAATAATCTCCACGATTCATTGAACACTTAGCGAGCTTTTTTTTTTTTTTTTTTTTTTTTTTTAACTTAATAAATAATCGACTTATTATTTTTGTAATTAAAATAGTGATATTGTTTGGTATTTAGTTCTTTTATGTTTGAATAGTGATTATATTTGTTATATCAATTATCTTTTAATAATAATTTAAATTATAAAAAAAATATTATTTTAGTTACAGTAATTCTATTTTTACAATAATCTTGTTTATTACAGTAATTTTTTTTGAATTAAAATTTAAATATCACCACGTTAAAATAATCAAAATAGTATTTCAATCACGAAACAAGACCCCAGTATGATTCGGAAAAAGTACAATATTAACCAGCATTGTTAATATGTTACCTACGCATATGACCAACAAAAATAAATAATAATAATAATTATATATTAAAAAGAGTATATACTAAATGTTTTTTAAATTAAAAAATAAAATAAAATTGAGAGACCCCCGCCCCAACGTGGCTCAGCCCTCAACAACAACCAAATAGCTTAAAAGCATATCCAAGAGTGCAACGGTTAAAGCCTTCCCTTGATGTAACTCTGACACGCGTCACACGTGAGGTTGTGTTTCTAACTAGGAAATGTCAAACACTTTTACGCATTCGGGGTTACGATAATTACTAAGCATCTACCGCTAAGAATTTGCCACGTGTAATGACGGCCCATGCTTATCAAATTATCCAACGAATGGGGGTTTACGTGGGATTTGTTGCATGCGAAAGCTAGTTTTACTATAGACGTAAGCACTCGTGATTTTGAACCCTCACCTTTGACCTTTAAAAATTACGAGGGCTTTCGAGGCAATTCCCGTGTTTTTTATGTAATAATTTTCTCTTTATTTCCACTTTAATTAGTGAAATTTTTCCAAAAATTATTATTATTATTATTGTCCACTCCTCTGCTACTTCTTGTTGGTTAATTAATAATTGAGTCAAAACAAAATTAGTTTAACAAATATTTTTGATAAATCAATTTTTCTACAGATTTTTATTTATTTTTATATGTTAAAAATATATATTTTTTTATTTCACTACTCCCGCGGCGGGATATTTTTTAATAATCATTTTATTTTCACTAAAATAGGAAAACGTCGGTTAATGGTTGGGACTAAATTTTGAAATTAGTGAAATAAGTCTATATATATCACTGTATGTAAGATCCAGAAAGAGCGGAAGACGTCCAGAGAGACGGGGGATCAGGAAGAGGCCTCTTTGTTGTTCTCACTTCTCAGAGAGAGCTTCAGACTTCCTTTCTCCATCAATATCGTCTCCCTCTTTCTTTCTTGTTTGAAATTTGGACTAATAGTTGCTCCAAACTTGTTCACTCTTCTTTTTATATTAATATAATTAGATAGATCGATCCAGAAATGCCTCCCGGAGATTTTGTAGAGGAGGAAAGGCAAGAAGATGAAGTTTCTCGTCAGGATGATCAACTGGGAGATTTAGGACTCAAAGCCAAGAAACTTTCATGGGAGAAGCTGCGAAGATACGACTCTTTGGACATCGAGTCTCGCAGTGTTCGGGGCCATTCAGGCCATAGTTCCAAGGCAAGCCAATATTATTCATTTGCTATTCACTTATTAATTAGTTCCATTCTTTTTTTGGTCATGTAGCATCAACAACTTAAGGTTATAGTTTTTTTTTAGTAGTAATTTCATTAATAATTTTTTAATCACAATTATTTATTTTTTTATTTTATTTTTTATTTTATAATTTTTATTATCTAATATCTTATAAATATTTCTATAAAATTTTATTGTAATCTGAATTTTTATTTAGAAAATATGTATTTTTTTTTACTAACGGGCAAATTTTTAAATTTTTTTTTTAGTGAATACAAAATATGTTATTCTTTTAAAATGAAATTCAAATTATAATAAAATTTTATAATTAAAGATATTTCTTAGACATTAAAAAACAATATATTTAAAAATTATTAAAAAATATGATGTGATTGAAAATTTATTTATGAAATCATTATCGTTAGTGATAAAAAAAAATCACTGCAATAAAATTTTTCATATATATATTGGATTGCATTTTGCATGAAAAAAAAAAAAAAAAAAAAAAACTAGGCCAAATTAATGTTTTGGCACAAAAAGAGTTTCGGAAGACAAAATTATCAAACCACTAAAAGTTCAGAAATAAACGGTGCATGCTAACATGTCTTTTCTTTTTTCTAATTTTTGTTTAGTTGTTATTATAATATTAATATTGTTGTTTAATTATAATTTTTTTTATAGAATTCTACTGAGTGGTCGGTGATATTACATCTGGCATTCCAGAGCATTGGAATAGTTTATGGTGACATTGGAACTTCACCTCTATATGTTTATTCCAGCACTTTCGCCGATGGGATCAAGCATAACGATGATATCTTGGGGGTTCTTTCTTTGATATTTTATACTATTACTTTAATCCCTTTGATCAAATATGTCTTCATCGTCCTACGGGCCAACGACAACGGTGACGGTAAGATCTCTCTACCTTAGAAAATTGTTGAGATTAGTTGCTACTTTATTTTTCCCTATATAGACCTATTTGGTTCAGTATTAAAAATAAAATATTTGAAATAAAATATTTAAAAAATTTAGTTCAGAGTATTCTAAACATAATATACGTAAAAATAATTTAATAATAATATAATAAAAAAATAAAATTTTATTAAAAAAGTGATAAAAAAATAAAATTTTATTAAAAAAGTGACGAAAAAAATAATATTTTATTAAAAAATAATAAAAAGAAATAATATTTATTAAAAAATAGAAATATTAAGAAGAAAATTTTTAGAATAATATCAAAATCAAATATTCTAACTCTTACGTGTTAGTTAAAATACTAGCCTAGCATTTTTTTCTTCAATAATTGACGCGTGTTTGAATTAAAAAAAAAATGGCGGTCAACACCTTGTTATTTTCATTTCAAAATGGCAAGCATATGAAATGAAAAAAATAAATAAAATAGTACCACCTTTTTTTAGGCGAAGTTCAATTTCAAAACCTGTTTTTCCTCGAAACCTCTTATATATAAAAGTCCAACCTGGGACGTGTCACATAATAAATTAATGAGAAAATTAGGCCTATCATCATTTTTGATCCCCCTATTTTTATTTTATTTCATATGATATATATTTTTTTAGTTTTTATAAAACTATTTATATGTTTAAAACATTTTTGCTCTCATTTTTAACTTTCTATTTATTATTTCAAAAAAGTAACAACTTGTTGAATTTTCAATAATCAACAAAAAATTAAACATCGACAAAAAAATCAACCACTGATTAGATTTTTAACAATTGATCAAAAATCAACCATCGGTTAATTTTTATCCAAAAAGTAATTATTAATTGATTTTCATCTAAAAAACAACCATTGATTGACTTTACAAACACATGACATTTTAATCGTAAAAAATATAAAAAATAATATTTTTAAAATTTTTAATCTATCATGATATTTTTCAAACAGTATAAATAAATAAATAAAATGAAATTTTTATAATTAATGAGAAGCCATATTAATCCAAAATCAGTTTTTAGATACTTTTTTTACTTTCTACTTGGCATCAAAATAACAATGGAGGAGGGGAACAAACTGGTGTGAAACGGGGTTATGTAGGTTTCAATAAAGGACATGACTGTTAAATTTTAGTTCTGTGAATCCAAAATATATTTTTAAAAATGTTTAGGTGAGTTCTCAGAGAAGTGATTTTACCTTTTAAAAGTTTTCTTTTAGGGAAAAAAAAAATAATCTATAAGATGTGACTTTTTTGTAAATTATTCTAGGAAATTCTTAAAAATATATCAAAGTTAATAATATTTTTATTTTTTAGCCTAAATGCTATCTAAAGTTTACGCGAATTTACACGTTATAACTTAAAGTTGAAAATTGACACGAATACCCTTTAAAGTTGATATTTATTGGCAATTTTCAACTTTATGTTGCAATTTCAAGAGAATATTTGGACCACTACACAATCAATGGACAATATCTTTAAAAGTATTTGGTTTCATTTTCAACTTTAAATGAAAACATATAAATTCACATAAACACCAATCCATGATCCTTACTCCAACCCGCTAAACATACACCATACCACTAATCTAACATCAAGGGGCGATGTAATATTTTTAAAATATCTTTTATTTATTTTTATTGTTAATTAATATAATTAAATATTATTTTGTCTTTTTAAATGAATTAAATATTATTTATGTCTTATAAAACACGTTTAAAAATTTAAATATATAAATAGACATTGGGTTTGTTTGAGACGCGATTTAAACAGGATTTTGATGATTTGGGCAAGATAATTTTTTGAATAAGATTCTAAATTTTTTTATAAAAGTTAATGGAATCTACAAGTTTAAAAAAATAATTTTATATAAAAAAGTAATAGAAATATTGAGGTTTAATAATAAAATAATATTTTATGTAAAAAATGGTGGGATATTAATAATATAATGTACCAGTCTCAAGGACATAACCGAAATAACAACATGAGAAAAATAATTTTCTCAGTGTCTAGAAAACACCAGGTCTCAATCTGCGAAGGAGTATTCGTTAGTCCTAGTATGCAAAAAGTGTGGAAATAACTATCCCAAAGAGTATAGGCAAGGGGCCAACG
>WUAT03118359.1:0-12595 GCA_010015005.3 Ulmus americana | reverse complement strand
ATGCAAACGAGCCAGTGCACTGCAGTGATAGATACCGCACATGTGAAACAAGTTCAAGGCTCGTGGGACCCACTGGAAGCTGCTCTCAGACACAGTGAAACTCGAAATGCAAACGAGCCAGTGCACTGCAGTGATAGATACCGCACATGTGAAACAAGTTCAAGGCTCGTGGGACCCACTGGAAGCTGCTCTCAGACACAGTGAAACTCGAAATGCAAACGAGCCAGTGCACTGCAGTGATAGATACCGCACATGTGAAACAAGTTCAAGGCTCGTGGGACCCACTGGATCCCCCTAAACTAAAGCTAAACCTGGACGATGACTAGACGACTCTTCCCACCACTTGAGTGACTGGGTCCCTCGCTTGTTTGCTTGACTCTTATTTATACAGGTCAAGCCAACCTTATTTGAATACCAAATTTAATTTCCTCATCTTTCTCTTTTTTCAACAAAATAATAAAAATAAGTATTTAAGTCGTTTTTTTCTTTTTCCCTTTTCCGACCTGCAAATTATTTCCGTTAAATATATTTTTATTTTCATATTTTATTTTACTTGGGATTCCATACAACTGATGCAAGTTGATGAATTTTGTTTCATACGAGGACAAGCCGCAAGTAGTATACTGCTAGAGGTCCAATTGCTCTACAGTACACACTCTAGCTATTACCAAGCAAGTTGTGAACTAATGGAATTTTGGTAAGTTGGAGCTTGGTAAAATACAGGTGTCTAAATTGTCCAGAAAAAAAACTAATATTATGGATTAGGTAGGAGCTAGCTCAAATAATGGGACAATTATAAAAAAAATATTATTTTTTATATTATTTAAAAAATATCATGATATTATTAAAAATTTGAAAATTATCACTTTTTATATTTTTCAGAATTAAAATATCTTATATTTGCAAAATTAATCATCAGTTACTTTTTAGATAAAAGTCAACTAGTGGTTGATTTTTGATCTGTTATTGAAAATCTAACCGGTTGTTAAAAATTTAATCGATAACTAATTTTTAGTCGATTATTAAAAATCTAATCATTAAATATTTTTTCAAGACAAAGATAAGAAGGTTGAAGATGAGAATAAAAATATTTAAAACATGATAACAATAATAAAATAAAATAAATAATGTGAGATAAAATAAAAATAAATTCATAAAAGTGATAGTACGTCTAATTTTCTTCAAATAATTGAGTGTGTTTAAAAGATTGAAATAAAAGTCATGATCCTAGTGTTCATATAATGAAAAAAGAATAAATATACAAAAAGGAAAATATATTGTATTCATTGTACCGGAAAAACAAATAGAGCAATTAAGTAACCGATGTCCCACTGGTTAAAGAGCTAAAAGGGGCCTTAACTATTTTAGAATATTTTATGGAGTCTTTCTCATATTTAAAGCTAACTAAAGAGAAATTGTTTCCAACAAGACTGACCGGTATAAGCAAACGAATAAATTGTACATTTTTTTTAGCTTTTTGTGTTTTGATTTGCTTTTCTAGTCCTTTTGTAAGTGTTCAATGATGCTCCAATGAGCTTTATATTTTGTTTCTCTTAAATTATTTTTATTATCATTAAATGTCTAATTATATATTCTTACCTAGGTTTATGACTCTTAAATAAATTAAAAATCAAAGAGATCAAATCATCCGTTCAAAAAATAAAAAGTAAAATCATTTGGGTATGCTGAAATCATGAAATGTATTTACGTGACATAAAATAAAGTCTATAGATTATTGAAGTTAATACTTAGTAGATTTTAAGAAATACAATGAGAGATTTTCTTAAAAAACTTGATTTTTCTACATTTTTATTTTTTTTTACGCCCATTTCATATAATATTTTAATAATTAGTACTTCCATTTTTTTTTCTTAAGTTTTACTTTTACATTGATTCTTTTCTTGACAAATTAAAATATTACTCAAATTTATAAGTCAGTTTTGAAAAGTTTGCAAACTCGAAGGTGCCACACGGCAGTTTGCCACTCTTATAGGAAAAGTAAGATATAAAAATAGACAAAATCACCAATCAAGGTGAAAGATGCTCATTCCCCCTCTTTTTTTAAAAAAAAAAAAATTTTAGTGACTATTTTTAGTGATTTAAATATTATTACTATTCACATGTTGTTCTTTTTGTGTTTATTATAGTAATTTTATTTAAATTATGATTCAAATCACAAAAAAAAAAAAAAAAAAAAATTTCAGCTATACTAATTATGTTTGAATTATAATTCAAATTGCAAAAAGAACACAATTTTCTACAATAATCATGTTTGACTCATGATTTGAATACCAATCATTTTCAAATCACCAAAATACTATTTAAATCACGAAACGAACACCTACATTGACTTACCAAATAGAGAATTACATGACGATATTTTTGCTATATATATATATATATTTCACTTATGTTTAATTAGGAAGTACGTTATAAATGTTTTAGCTATATTGGGAATTTCATTAAATTTTTTCTCTCCCACATTGTTTTCTATATGAAACTAAATTGACAGCAAATTAATATTATTCTTTTAGAGCTAAGTTGGATTTTGATGCGTTGTTTGTTAAGGATTGTGAAAGTAAGAAAATGGGACTTATGTTGTTTTGGAAAGCACCAATGGTAGTAGACATTAAATATTGCTCATCTAGTCATATTGATTCAATTGTTCATCAAGAAGATAGAAGCTGGAGGTTTACAAGTTTTTATGGGAATCCTATCACTCACCAATGTTGTTTCTCATGGCAGTTTCTCTCTCGGTTGGGGTCTATGAGTGAGAAGGGTGTGAGGCTAAGATCTTTGAGACATATGGCAGATTTCAAAAATACTCTCAATGGTTATGGCTTGAAGGACTTTATGTTTATGGGTGAGACCTTTACGTGGGCATCTAAGTTTGAGAGTGATATCTTTGTGCAAGAGCGTCTTGACCACTTTGTTGGTATCATAGACTAGCGAAAAATGTTCCTTACTTCTCAAGTTCAGAACTTGGCCTTTTCTAGATCGGATCATCGTTTAATTATATTATCTTTGGAAATGTCGAGTGTTTAGGTCAGAAGGAATGGTGTCAAGGAGGAGGCTAATTCTATTTTGAAGAAATTTGGGTATTAGATGAGGAATGCAGAAAGTTAGTCTCAGATTCTTGGCATGTGGGTGATTTGGAAGTACTCGATGATGTAATTGTTGATTTTGCGTTGTGTTACGTCAGTTTTATATCCATTCTTGATTAATAGAGAAGTACAAGGCTGAGTGACTCGTGGAAGAGGTTTTTGCCAAGGTGATATGCTATCTTCGTATCTTTTCCTTCTTTGTGCTTATGGTTTATCATAGATGTTTTTTAGATACGAGAAGAGACAACTAATTAGAAGAGTAAGGATTGCTTAAGATAGCCCTCTTATTATTCACTTATACTTTACAGACGATAGTCTTATTTTTTGCCGATGTGAGTTCAAGTGTATGCTAATCTTCGCTTATGTTTGGATGCTTATGTTAAAGCTTCAGGTCAATTGATCAATTTTGAGAAGTTTGGACTATCTTTCACCCCTAATACAAGATTTGATATAAGGGATTAGAATAAATGCTTATTTTATATTCCGGTTGTTCAAGCTTATGAGGTTTACTTGGGCTTCTGACATTTTCTATGAGAAACAGGAGAAAGCAATTTGACTATATTCGGGATAGGGTGATGAAGAAGATGCAAGGATGAAATGAAAGATTTTTCTCTATGGGGGTAAGGAGGTTTTGCTTAAGTCGGTCATCAATCTATTCCAACTTATATAATGTCTTGCTTCGCCCTTCCTAGTAGTATCATATGTGATATAAAAGGAGCTTGTGCTAAATTTTGGTGGGATTCGGGCCAGGGCTATAAAAAGATGTATTGGAAGAAGTGGCAAGACCTTTGTAGACCAATGTCAAAAGGAGGGATGGGTTTTTGTGATCTTACGGTGTTTAATCAAGCTCTTTCGGGAAACAAATTTGGCAACCCATTCGGATACCTAACTCTTTAGTTTCCCGAGTTTTTAAAGGTAAATATTTCCTTAATATGTCCATTTGGGATATGGTTGAGTTGCCTAACATCTCTTTTGTTTGGCTGAGTCTATTGTGGGGACTGGTAGTGGCAAAGGTTCTAGGTGAGGAATGTTGATGGAAGAAACTTTTATATTTATCATTCCAACTGGACTCCTATTCCGCACAATTTTTATGTGTCTTCTCCTCGGGTTTTTGAAAATAATGCTAGGGTGGAGAGTTAGCTTTTAGAAAATGGAAATCGGAATGTAGAGTTGATTCAAAATTATTTTTTCGACTTTGAGGCGAAAGTGATTTTAGGTATGCTAGGCCATTGAACACAATTGATAACTCCTATTGTTGGCATTTTGATTCTAAGGGCTTTTACACAGTAAAGAATGCTTATCAGTTGGGTATTAGTGATGATAGGAGATCACGATCAACGTTTTCTTCAGAGATAGTATCGAGATGGTGGAAATTCCCATGGGCCCTTAAAATTCCCCCTAAGATTATAATTTTCTAGTTGAGAATGTGCTTTGACTTGATCCCAACGACTATAAATTCGTTAATGCATCATACACCAGCCGTAAAAAATTGTTCTCTTTGCAGTTCTAGCTGTAAGTTTAATACTTATGCGATCTTTCTTTGTCCGACGATGAAGATGTTATAGAAGACAAATTTTTTTAAAAAGGTATTGATGGCGGCTCGATTTGGTTCAATGTTGGATTTTGCAATATGGGCTAAGAGTTTTTGGGACTGTGATGGTTTTAAGATTTTAGCAGTTACTGCTTTGGAGGTCTGGAACTTGAGAAATAAGTGGGTGCATGGAAAGAAAAGGACGCTAACATGTTCATAGCTTGCTTGGATTCCAAGCTACGAGGCTGATTAAGGCAAAACTCATGAATAACCTGGTGCTGTGATGGCCAAAGCTAGGAACAGTCGCTAAGAGTTATCGCTGATAGGGAGGCTATGCTTAGACGTGGATGTTGTGGTTGACCCAATGACAGGGAGGTTTGGAGCGGAGTATGTGATTAGGAATGATATCGATGAAGTGTTAGCAACGGGTGCATGGCCAAGGCTGGATGTTTCCTCTATTAGTATGACCAAGTTGATGGCCATACATTTGCGGCTTCAAATGATAGTCAGTTATGGTATGGACAATTTTTCTATTTTTAGTGATGCACAAGGGGAAGTTATCGAGCTTAATTGTTTAATAATCCTGCCCAATAAAAATGGAGCAGTTATACAAGATATTAAGAGGTTATGTGTCTAGTACAATGTTCATTTGGTTAATTATATGTCACGTAATTATAATCATGTTACTAATTATATTGTTCGTTATTCGTTAAGATACTCAAGTTGAGTGTGTTGGATCAAAACTGATATACCACTTTGGCTTTTAAAGACGGTAATTGTAGATTTATCTGCTTTGCGCTAATAAAGTTTTTACCGTTTGTACCAATAAAAGAGGAAGAAAAAAAAAAGTTGAGTATGGTGATATTGATGTTACTTGTGTCACACTTCGAATGAAAAAAGAAACATTTTTTTAATTGATTATATATATATATATATAACAGTAAAATTACTAGATAGTGGATGTTGGAAATCAATTTATATCCCTCCTAATCATTTAACTTGTATTTATTACCCATTGAACTAACTTCCGTCACAGTAACTTCTACCCCTTTTGTCAAAGGTTAAATAAAATGGTTTTTTTTTTTTTTTTAACTAATTAATAGCTATCACGCAGTATGTTTCTTGAAGAAATGATTAGTGATCACGGATTCACAATCAAGTGAAAACAATTATTTCCGTAAAAAAAAAAAAAAAAAAAAAAGCAGAATCAATTTTTTTTATCTAAGATTTTCAATTAATTCTAAGATCGCCAGACAGTAAACCTTCCCTTAATTTCAACTGGATATTGGAGATCAAGACACACATTCCATGACCCTAAAATCCATTTCATAATAATTATTTATATTGTAGCATATCGTACAAAGTTATTACGTTAATCTAGTGATGTGAACAGATTAGCTTGGAACTAATCCTGTTTATTTTCCTATAATATCCTCATAATACCATAATTAACTATGTCGTTATCTCCCCTAAAAAAAACTATGTCGTTATCAATTAGCTAGTATCATTTTAATGATATGAGAGAGATTATTCTTAATTTTGTCTGAAATATTATATTTATAATAATTTCGTGATTCATTCAGGAATCTTTTTTTAATCACTATTCAGGAATTGATTAAATATAATATTCAATTAATGCTAATATATTTACCCGAAGATATTCTCGGCAATGTTGGAAAAAGTCCTACAAACTAAAACATAACAAATTACAACATCAGACATTATGTCTAATCTTTCATTATTTATAACTTTTCAAGATCTAACCTTCGTGATTTTATTTTTAAACTTTATCTAAAATGTCTCGTATTAATGAAAATAGTGTTACATATTTATAAATTACACGTACAAAGAAAATTTTCTAGAGATATCAATTAATTTATTATGTACTAAAATTTTAAATAAAAAAAAAGGTCCAACAACATTGTGATTATTTTTGACCAGTAGACACAAGAAAAGAAACGAAGCTGTATTCCGAGATTTGAGGGGTAGACAGCCCATCCTACGGCTACACCTTGCCATGTTGTAATAATATGCAATAACAAAACTACCCCTACAATTATCATATAACTACAATCGTACCACGCCAAAATCATAACTTCGAATCCTTAATGTTAAACTACCTTTCTACCCCTGATAAAACCAAAAAAGTACCATAATACCCTCGCGCGAAGTCTCTCTTTAGTATCCAAACAGTCCCAACTACTTTCCTGCAAATGGCCTTCTCCAAGTCACGTAACCGCGTTAGAATCCCGGATTGTTTGGCCGACGTCCCAAAAATCCATCTCATCCGATCCGACATTATCCAAAACTCTCAAATCGAAATCAAAAACCAGAAAAAGAAAAAACTTTTATATCTCGTTATAAATTTAGCTGACTCAGCACAACAATTACAGCTCAACAACGGAAAATCGCAAATCTCAATCTTTTCTGACTAATATCCAACGTGTTTCACCGACCTCTTTATCTCACTCACAGGCGTTTATAGGTCAAAAAAGTTACAAATTTAAACTAAAAAATAGAAAAACAACAAAAATTACAGTTACAGTTTTTAAAGGCCAAAGCCACCGTCTGATTAATATTCTAGAATTTATTTAGTAGGACCATCCAACGGTTAATACCGTCGGAGACCTGAGGGGTAGTAAGACTTGACAAGTTGTTTGTTTCGTGTTACTCCTCGTTTCAAAATCTTATCCTCACAACAAAAAAAATAAAAAATAGATATATATATATTTTCCTAAATTATTATTTTTGACAGCTCAATTACAAATGGAAGGTTGCCTTTAATTTCTATATATACTCCTACCAGGCATTCTCTTGCACTATATCTTCTTCCTTTCTATTGTCTTAGCCTTTGTGCTTTGTTTATTTTCTGTTTCTTCCACTTCCTCTATTCTTCTCCATTATCTAGAGAGAAAACAATCATGCCGGCCGTCGGAGTACCCGCTGGGGGCACCGGAAAAGCCTATCCGGGAAACCTAACGCCATACGTGACCGTGACATGTATCGTCGCCGCCATGGGAGGTCTAATTTTCGGTTACGATATCGGAATCTCCGGTAATCTCTTTTTTTCCCAGCTGTGTTTTGAAAACGTGAAGTGAAACAGCGGTTTTATATATATGATTAATGTGTTTTTGTTTTGGGTTTTTTGGTAGGTGGTGTGACTTCAATGGACTCGTTCTTGGAAAAGTTTTTCCCGTCGGTGTACCACAAGAAGAAGCACGACAAGACGACGAACCAGTACTGCCAGTATGATAGTCAAACGTTGACCATGTTCACGTCGTCTCTTTATTTGGCGGCTCTTCTTTCTTCGCTGGTGGCTTCCACCGTGACGAGGAAATTTGGCCGGAAACTGTCGATGCTCTTCGGCGGCGTTCTCTTCTGCGCCGGCGCTATTCTCAATGGCTTGGCCCAAAAGGTCTGGATGTTGATTGTTGGCCGTATTTTGCTCGGTTTCGGTATTGGGTTCGCCAATCAGGTATATAATTCTCTTGTCCCTGCTTAATTTGGATCTATGTTGGTTTTTGGATTTTGAGATTTTTTTTTCTAAAAAGAGCTGTCCGTAAAGAACAAGGAATGTGCTGTCGGAAAACGAGATATTAATATGCTTCCAAGAACTTTTATTCGGATTTTTTTTTTTTTGTTTACTTTATTTAGATTTTTTTTTTTCTGTCTTTTTGTATTTGTGTATGGTTTGTAAATTGAACTTTTGTTTTTGAGGCAGATCTATTTTGTTATTGTTTTAAGAAAAATGGATCTGACAAGGGAATGTGACAATAACTGGGATTTTTTATACCAAGTTGTTTTGCCTCTTGTTTTTCCTTATTTTTCCTAAATAATGAGAAAATGGCTTTTCATCAGTAATGGATTTTTCAGGTAAGAGTTATATCTCTGTTTGGTTGGTGAGAAAAAGTACGAACGGAAAAAGGAAAAACCCAATCTTTCCTTCATCCTTAACGACACCAACCAAACAACGGCTAAATAGTTAAAAAAACACACTACTTTTTACAAAGTCAGTGTCTTATTTTTCTTTGCTCATGACATATTATGCACTATTTTTTCCGCCCGAGTTTACTATCTTTCAGCAAACGGCGTTGAATATTAAACCCAAAAAAATCAATTCTCTTACGCAATTAAAAAATATAATAATAATAATTTAAAAACTTGTTTGTTTGTTTCCAAGAAACATGACAACTTGTCACTACCATGTGCTGTTCCTGAGAACCATTTTTTTTTATTTTCTTATACCAAAATTAACCTTTTGTTATGTTTGTAATTACAGTCTGTGCCACTATACCTTTCGGAAATGGCCCCTTACAAGTACAGAGGAGCTTTAAACATCGGTTTCCAACTCTCCATCACAGTTGGAATCCTCGTTGCCAATGTGTTGAACTACTTCTTCGCCAAGATTCATGGCGGATGGGGATGGAGGTTGAGCTTAGGAGGAGCCATGGTCCCTGCTCTAATCATAGCTGTTGGCTCCTTGGTTCTTCCCGACACCCCCAATTCCTTGATCGAGCGAGGCCAAATCGACGAAGCCAGAACCAAATTGCGAAGAGTTCGTGGTGTTGACGATGTTGAAGAGGAATTCGTAGACCTTGTTGCGGCTAGTGAAGCCTCCAAGCAAGTTGAGCATCCATGGAGGAACCTCCTGCAGAGGAAGTATAGACCACAATTGTGCATGGCTATATTGATCCCTTTCTTCCAGCAACTCACTGGAATTAATGTGATCATGTTCTATGCACCTGTGTTGTTCAACACAATTGGGTTTGCAGATGATGCTGCTCTCATGTCAGCTGTGATCACTGGAGTTGTTAATGTTGGTGCCACCTTGGTTTCAATCTATGGTGTTGATAAGTGGGGAAGAAGGTTCCTTTTCCTTGAGGGTGGTGTTCAAATGTTGATATGTCAGGTAAATTTTTCAAATTTGATTCAAGATTTAGGCTCCCTTCTTTTCATAGTTTCATCAACAATCTTGTTCAATGATTTAAATACTATTATTATTCGCATAGTTCTTAATATTGTTTAAATTATGATTCAAATTACGACGAGAATACTATTTCAGCTATAGTAATCCTATTTGAATCATGATTTAAATTACAAAAAGAATATTTTCTACAGTAATTTTGTTTGCTATAATAATCCAGTTTGAATTATGATTTGAATATCAATTTTGTTCAAATCACCAAAATATTGTTTAAATCACGAAAGGAACACTCCCTTAGCTTTTTTTTCAAGTTGAAATGTGATTGTTTGTCTATGTTATCTTAGGTTGTTGTTGCTGCTGCAATTGGTGCTAAATTTGGAACTGATGGAGAACCAGGAAATTTGCCCAAGTGGTATGCCATTGTGGTGGTTCTCTTCATCTGTACTTATGTTGCTGGTTTTGCTTGGTCATGGGGTCCTTTGGGATGGCTTGTTCCGAGTGAGATTTTCCCATTGGAAATCCGATCAGCTGCTCAAAGTATCAATGTTTCTGTTAACATGTTCTTCACATTTGTTGTGGCTCAAATCTTCTTGACCATGCTTTGCCACTTGAAGTTTGGTTTGTTCCTTGTATTCGCCTTTTTCGTGGTGATCATGTCGATCTTTATCTTCTTCTTCTTGCCCGAAACTAAAAATATCCCAATTGAAGAGATGGGCAGAATTTGGAAGAGTCACTGGTACTGGTCTAGGTTTGTCACTGATGAAGATTACCCCATTGGAGCTGGTGTGGAAATGGGCAAAGGCAATGAAGTGAAAAATGTTTAGTTGTTGGGCATTTCTCTTTTTTAGCTTTTGATTTTAATTTCTATTTTTTATAGCAGTACATACTATTACTGATTTGTATCTCAATGGTTTGTGAGTTCAAAGTGTCAGATTATGGTTCACTGCAAATGGGTTTCCACTAATACAGATTGTTTCTATGTAATGTGGACAAATCAACTATAAATTCTAATTCCAATAGCACATTTTTGTGCCTTTCTTTGTATTTACTTTTTTCTAGTGCTCTACACGTCTGAAATTGGTTCTCTATGTTTTTTGTATTATTTAGTTGACCATATGTTTGCATTCCAAATTTTTGGGATGGCACTATAAGAAAAGAAGAAATTTGTCATCATATCAAGCATGAAAGATCTAAAAGAAAAAATCTCCATCGTTGGTCCCAATTGTGTTGGTTCTTCCATAAAGAAAAAGTTGATTAAGTGTGTTTCTTTCAGTTCCCTTTTCACTTAAATCATCAGTTTTTACTATGAAAGTACTGGAAAATCAAATTTTGACAGGACTTGAAATTTTGTGCTTCATCTTTTACTTTAATTTCTTTTTTCCCTTCTTAGAAATTTAAAGTTTGATTTCACATTTGGATGTTTGTTCCTTGTTAAAATATGGTGGAATTACTGGTGAAGAAGCATAAATTTATAATTCCAAATAGGTATGATTGGTAGGCCATATGGTGTTGGATTGGAAAAGTCTCTCTTCTCTTTTTCAAAGTTTTCATCATAAAGACCGAAAAACTTGGCCTTTGCACATGAAAATTAATGGCATTCAAATCAACATCTATAAAAAAAAAAAGGCTTGTGCTGTGTGCAAAGTTAGAACCTATAATTCTTGGATACGACTTCCTTTACATTATACAGAATCGAAATTGCCTTAGAGAATACGAAAAGGAGCATATGAATTACCAACTATCAAGTAGTCTTGTTGTTTTAATATTATATAACTATTTTGTCCTTTACAAATTTCTCTAATTAAAACAAAACAAAACAAAAAAAGCTTATCGTGTGTTTTTGGTCTTGATAATTTGTTCTATTTTTACCGTTTTTGGTTTATTCTTTAATATATATCTAACTATAATAAAAGCGTGAAAAAAATTAAATTTGATTAACTTTTTCTTGATGATCTTGATATTTTGTGCCCAAATTACCCTTTATAATTTTTTAATATTACAACAAAATTCTTACTTTCATATATACATTATACATAAATATAATTCATCCTCATAATTTCTTATATTCTAACTATAACAAAAGTGTAAATAAAGTTAAATTATTACTCTTTATAATTTTCTAATATTACAACAAATCTTACTTTCATATATACATATATCTAATTCATCTTTTATAATTTCTTATATCTCTATATGCTTAAAAATGTCAATAGCAACTACCAAGTGCTCTTGTTGTCTTAATATTATAAACTAATTTTTCTCTTTACAAATTTCATTTATTACAAAAAAAAGCTAGCTTCTTTTTAATGTTTTTTTAATTTCATTTGACATTTATCCAATTAGTTTAGATATTTTCTAACTATAATAAAAGTGTGAATCAAGTCAAATTTGATAAACTTTATCTTAATGGTCTTGATATTTTGTGCTCAAATTACCCTTTATAGTTTTCTAATATTATAACAAACAGCGTACTTTCATATATACATTATACATAAGTATAACTCATCTTTCATAATTTCTTATATTCTAACTATAATAAAAGTGTGAATGAAGTTAAATTTGGTCAACATTATCTTAATTGTCTTAATATTTTGTGCCCAAATTACCCTTTATAATTTTCTAATATGACAACAAATCTTACTTTCATTTTGTTTGAATCATATATCTAATAATATTCATATCTTCTTAATTAATTTCATTTAATTGATTGTTTGTTAAAAAAAAAATCAAAGAAAAATTGAGCAGCATGTTCGAGTCCACTATTATATAATAAAAGTGTGAATAGCAAAAAAAATTTGGTCTTAATATTTCTTTTCCCATTTTACCCTTTAAAGTTTTCATTAATTTCAAAAACTTGTATTTCATTATTTATATATATATAAAGAGCCAATACCATTTGAATACCTATTATGGCCTTGATATCTTGTACCATAATATATCTATATTTATATATAATAAAAGTGTGAATAGCAAAATCATTTTGGTCTTGATATTTATTTTCCTATTTTACCTTTTACGTTTTTCATTAATTACAGA
>WUAT03118138.1:332-12598 GCA_010015005.3 Ulmus americana | reverse complement strand
AGCGACAGCTGCTGCTCCTCCTTGCTTTGCGATGATTTCCTATCTTCCTTCCTTTATTTGCTATCTCTTCATCCCCTTGTTTGATTTTTAAAAACCACCTAGGCTAGCTCTCTTTCTGCTCAATGGGCAGACCTAATGCCTTGATGCAGCCTATTGCTTGCCGAAAATGGCGAGGCTATGCTGGTACCATACATAAAATCAGCACGCTTTACCTCTTTTGGACAACCATTAATGCGTTTTGTTTTGTTGTATTTTGTTTCTTCTCTTTTCAGCTTCAAAACCAACAAGTTTTATAGCTCTTTTCAGACTTAGTTCGTAGGTGGAAGGCTCGAGAAAAATCCAGCCAAAAACCATTGGGTTTTAAGGTTTTCATTCTTGAAAACCAACACAATCATTTTTTTTTCTTTTCTTGCTGTTTTCAATTTCCAGCAATTGCTTTCTCTTCTTTTTGTTTAATACTTCAGTTTGCTTTCTTGGAAACAAATGGTCTCTTCTTTTTTTCTTTTTCTTTTTTTTTTTTTTCGTTTTGTTTAAGTGTAATGTACACATATGTTTGTTTTGTTTGTTTCTTTACATAACAGCACATCCACTTTTGTTGCTGCTTTGGTTTATAGAAACCAATTTTGCTTGCATCCTTTTCTGAAGCCATTTGAGCCAAATGGGCTCTTTATTTGTTTTCTTCAAATGGGCCATGAGGCCCTTTTACTTTTTTTTTTTTTTAACTAAATACTAATAATAATATAAATATATAGCAAATTAAAATATAAACCAAATTGATATATATATATATATATATATATAATAAATCAGTTAGTAATCGTAACAACTTTGGTAATCTAATTACACTAAAGATAATAATGATACTAATATTAAAATCAAATAATGGTTTTGAAATTCCACTAATAACACTAATAATATTCTTATTATCTTATAATATTTATCATAATAAACTTGTAGCATTAAAAATAATGATTTTTCATATTCATAAAACCAATAGAATAATATGAATAAATATTAAATATCGTAACAATAACTTAAGAAGTAATATTAATACTTTTACTAATATTATTATTTGTATAATACTTTCAATAAGAGTTTAAATCGAAATTACTATTCATTGAGACTAGTAATAGTAATTATCTAAAATAATAATAAGGATAATATTAATAATGATGATATCAAAATACTATTAAAGGTAATTCACAAAATACCTTGTTTATATTAAGTTTACGCTGTATCCAAAAATACTTTGTTTATCTTCTTTTTGTTAAAAGGATAATTATTTTAACAGTATTACTACAATTTTAATTGTAACTTATATTGTCACATGATCTTTTCCACTTCTTCGTTCTATTTAAGATTTTAGTTCGTTCTATCTTCGTTCATTTGCATTAGATTGTATCTTTACTTTTCCCGAGTTACGGGTTCTTTTTTTCTTTTCGAGAATATTTCTCGTTATCCGTTCTATTCGGATATTGCTCTTATCTTTCATTTTGTCGAGATTTTACTCGAGTGAGTTCTGTTTTCGACTACAACTTTATTTCGGGTTTATCAATTAATTTTGCTATATTTTCTGCATATTTTTAACGCAGTATTACGCACTGAATACTATCCGGTATTTTCTTATTAATTCATTTCCGGATAAAATCACTTTTCAACAAATATTGTCAATTAATTAATTCTAATTAATGGCATCATTCAAGATTTTAAGGGTACAAATTTCTCGTGGTTTACAACTAACCTGGAGCCCTCCGAGCTGGGGCTTCCTGAGCTAGAGTGGCTGCGGACAAGGATGAAAATATCGCTATCACATGATATATTGGGGTTTGAATTTTACGAAAATCTGGATAGATATTTCTGGAAAAAAATTAAAAACTAATGAATATTTACATTTTTTGTGTGAAAATTTATATTTAACTTGAGTAAATAATAATACATAAATTAACTAAATTATTACTAACTAAAACAAGTGAAGTACGTAATAGATAGCGCAATAAAGGTATATATAATATTCAAAATAAATTTTCAATGAAAAAAATGAAGATCACAATATATATATATAGTATAAAGAATAAATAATATAAGCACACAACATAATAAATTCAATATCAAAATGAATTCATTAAAGGTTCGAACACATAAGACAGGATCCCATGAATAGCTTGGATGGACCATATGTAGGCCTTTGTCCCTTTTTCTTGGTGTTTAATGACATCACAAAAAAAAGAGGAAAAAATTAATATTTTTGAAATCCATTCCAAAATATTGATATTTCAACGAAATTAAGGAAAATTTACACTACTAGAAAACGAAATCGATACCGATATCGATATTTACTGAAATTTCCCCGAATTTCTGGATGAAAATAACATACCCTTGATTTTAATATCAGTCCTTCCAATTTACCAAAATTTTGGCCGAAATATTGATTTTTTCATCCATGGCTGCGAGTAGCAAGGCAGCCAGGTCTACCAACCTGGTGCCTACATACGTCACACACGCTAAGCTGAGGGCTACTTAAGCCAGCGTGGCCGCGAGCAGCAAGGCCGCCAGGTTTACCGACCTCGTGCCTGTCAAGCAGGGGGCTTCCCAAGCCAGCATGACCATAGGCAGCAAGGCAGCCAGGTCTACCGACCTCGTGCCTACAACCTCGTGCCCAACAAGCTAGGCCTTCCTGAGCTAGCAACGCGACGTGCCAAGCTAGGGCTTAGCAGCCGCAAGCACGACGTCACCTCTACTTTTTTGAACTCATTTGCCTTAGATAACATGACAAGTCAGATTGATGTCACAATGATGCTAACATCCATCTTTATCCCAAACTAAGAGCAATTATCAATTTAACTCTTAACACTTAGTGATAATTAAGGTGTGACGCCTCTAAGCTAAGTTGTGATAAGGATAGCTTCAACGAAGTTAGCTTTACAAACTACGAAACTCGCAAGTATCAAAGCTCAAGTCCACCTCATGTTACATGCGTCCTTGTACTGCTTCTTACAAGGACACTTATCTTGTGGACTCCATGTCCTGTGTCCGAAACATACACGTGGCTCCACTTGGACATGGCAAAAGGACCTATTTTCCCTCTATGAAAATAGCTCTTTTTCTCTATCCTAGTATCTCTATAAATACCTTTCATTTTTTCTCACAAAAGGTACACACAATCAAATACCTAGCTATCTCTCTGTCAATTATCAGCTCAAATGGTACTACCTTAGGCATCAGAGGCTAATCAGAGAGATAGTCCTCGACCTCTAACTTTTCTCTTCTCTTGCAAAATATACTCTCTCTTCTAGTTTTCTCAGCTTTGACATCATCATTTCTTCCATGACACCGTTGTCCCTTCCTAGCTGGGACCTGATATGATGCCAGGTCATCTTATTGAGCTGGAAAATTGGCTATGTAATCCAAAGTTGACTGTTGACCAGATTTATGTGTTAACATCGATTAATTTACATATAATTAACATTATAATTATAAATCTTTCAATTGATAATTCTCTTTGATCAAGTCACTCTTTTTTCTCTCAATTCTACACTTAGCTTCAAGAATTAGAAATAACACCCAAATTATATATGAACTATAGAAAATATAAGAATCAAGGAGAGAGAAAGTTCCTTAATTCTTTGAAATCTCTCTAAGATTTCTCCAAAAAGTTTAGAATGAAATTATCTAAGGTGCTCCCATCTATTTATAGGTTATTCCACTGCTTTTTATCCTTCGTCACATCATTATCTAGAGGACCCCTCCGAATGACTCTACTTCGAACGAACCAATCAAATAACGACCCAAATGAACCACCCGGAGATCCCTTTGGCAAGTTACCGTCTGAAGCTATCTTCTGGTGTGCTGCCTCTTTAAGTGGACCCTTTGTCATCCTTCCTTCAGAACAATCCCTCAGAACTTCTCTGCTCTTGTAGATTTCCCAAATTATCTTTATTCATTTGCTGACTTTGATCCACAATTCTTCAATCTCTTTCTACCACGTGGACAAATTCATTTTTACGCATACATATTAATATATATATATATTATTGAATGTGACCTTTTCAATTTTATTTTATTATTATTTTTAACTCGTCAAGGACTTAAAATATGTTCCAAATTGTTAAAATTACAGCCAACTATTTTAATTGATCAAGTACTTTTATGCCCATATGAAGAGTTTTTCTATTTATTTTTATCTTATAAAGAATACATGAATGCAAATTTATCGAAAAGAGATAAAAATGACAACATATTTGAACTCAAAATAAAAATATCATCAGACTACATCACATATGTGAAACCCCGAAAAAGTACCTTCTTAATGAACCATGATTATGCTAAATTCATGGTATTTCTATGTATAAAAGTTATAACAATAAATAAGAGATTCAAATTCGTTTATAAGTTATGCAAGTAAGGAATTTAAAATACGATAAGACTGTTATATAAATTGTATGTTATGTTGCGTAATTAAATATGAAATTATGTTATGCTTTGATAATTACACAAATTTTGTGATTATATGATTATGTGATTAAGAAATTAATATTTAATTGAAAAACAATTTGAAACTAAGAAATTTTGAAAGAATGTTTTAATATTTGTTTTAAAGGAATTGATTTTAATTTAATTTATTTAATTATAATAAATTAAATTAAACAATACTTCATGATTTATGAAAATAATTACAAAAGAATTATTTTAGTTTAAATTGATTTAAAAAAAAAAACAAAATTTGGGCTGCATGGCAGGCCAACCCCGGGCTAAGCCCCCCACATGGACCAGCCATGTGTGCCCAGACGCAACCCCAAGCACCCGTGCAGCCGAGCACCAGCATGCACAGCCCCGATGGCCCTGCACGCGTCGTCCCGCATCGCCCAAGTGGTCCACGCGCATGCGCGCAACATCTGAGCAGACTAGGCAGGCCGCCCGCGCGCACTCGTACGGCCGTACCCCTGGCCTAGTGCCCATGCTAGACTCGTCTACTGAGTGCCTATGTTGGCTCGACCCAAAAATGATTCTAATAGAACTTTTAGCCAATTTTCCACCCACCAAGGTTGAGTATGGTACAAAAACTAACTAATGTCTGAACAAAATCACAAATGACCGTACAGATTTTATGAAACTCGGCTCACAAAGTGCCTATTTGGTAGACCTCCAAATTGGCCAGATTTGACTATGTATAAGGTGTAGGCCGAACCAAATGGTGCCCAACCCTTCTCTATGGACCATATCTAGTCCTTACACCAATTTTGATGATATTAAGGAGTGGTCAGATGTTGGTATGAGAAATATTCATTGGCCAAGTGTCCATGTATGGGATTGAGAAGCCTTGCATGACTTACACCTCAAACTCCACTAATTCTCCAAACGGTGGACATTGGCTTTGACGAGGGGAATTGCTCAGAAAGCATCACAACACCAAAACACACAAGTCTCTCTCTCTCTCTCGCTTTCTCTCGGCCAAAAGCAAAACCGAACCCAGAAATTCTCCTTCAAAAGTGTTCTTCAAGATCCCAACTTCAAACAAGGATTTTTCCAGGTAGTTGATTCAAAAACATTTGAATCTATGTTTCTTCAAGCTTAATTTAAGCTTTTATTAATCAAAATTCTTGCTAGGAAATTTGTATAGGAAATAAATTTTTTACAGCAAGCAATTAAGATTGAATCAGGAGAACTAAGCCTTTGCTCCACCCAATCCTTGATAATTTCTTGATCTAAGAAGCTTATATGTATTCTTGCATGTGTTAGCTATAATTCAGAGCTGATTTTTTTTATTTGCATGTATGAAATTAATTGAATCTTGAGTGATTTACATGTGTCTGTCCGGTTTTGGACACTTTCAGGAGTCAGTATTGTACATCATATTTGAAGGGTCATTTGAACTCCAAATTTAGACATATTTTAACTTGTTGGAAAGCTCTCTGTGTCTATTTTAACATACTAAAAATTGGAAGAAATATCTTCAGTGAATTTGTAGTTATAAAGCTTTGAATACTGGGTGTTCAAACAAAAAACTGATTTTGGCTTGATTTTGTAAAATTAAGTTTTGATTGCTTGATTGAACAAATCTGAGGTTTTACTTACCATGCAAGATTTTAGATGAGTAATAAATGATCTAAAATTCATTAAGAATAATTTAGAAATAATTTTGATGAATTTTTATGGGCTGATTGGAATTTTAAAGTTATTATAAGCTGGAAAAATATGTATGTAGTTTACCCTCTGTTTTTACCTTATTTTACTAATTGAAAATGTGAGTTTTGAACTAAGATTTTTACAAGTTAAACTTCAATGCTTTATGAACTATTCCAATTGGTTTTAAAATTGGAAAGTTATGCTAAAACTAAGTTAGGTCTGTAAACTATTAACTCATGAAATGAACTAGGTAAATGAAAAAATTGTATTAGGAGTTGTAGACCAAGTCTTAAGTTAAAATTTTGAGAAATCCGACCTTAATGCCTTACATATCTAATAAAATTAGTCTCACCTAAATTGGCTTAAAAACCAACAAGAAATAGCCCATTAACGTATCGAAGGTCAATAAGGGTTTAAATGAAATTGTAGAAGTTTTCTTTAAGTTTTTAAGATAAGTTGTTTGGAAACTAAGTTTTCAAATTAATCCTTGATTTTATCTACTATGTGTTAAGCAAAAGATTTTTAAGAGCTGTTTCTATAGAAATGTTTCTAACCGTTATTTTTCCAACAAGCTAGAATCTACCGTTTTAGAGGCGATTGTATCGCCATTTATGATATGCATGCAAGATCATTCTCCAGATTTAATTCGGTAAAAAGATTTTAATAAGTTGTTATGTTATTATTATAGGTTAAAATCATTATCAGTTTACTTATAAACAAGGGTGTTACAAATAGGTAAGTACAGACCTCACCTACAACATGGAACAAATCATTTTCTGAAATATGTGTGCAATATGTTTGATAGCTGCTTTTGTGATGTTCTGTGTTTACCTGCTGAACTGATTGCTACTGTGCTGTACTGGAATATTTGATATGTCATCTATGATATAATGTTTATATAGTACTTGCACTGCATCTAGATAACATGCATACCTGAATCTTTATCCATGCATTCATAAGGACAGTTTCATGCATTTGGAATTATAACTGTCAAAGTGTCTCAATTAGATAATCTGAATTGCATTAGGATTTTAATCTGACCAATGCCAACAAAGAGACTATTAATTTTGGTATAAAGATACAACGGTTAAGATGAACTTAGGAGTGTCATACCACCCTGTGTTATGGGGCATTCTTTCCTCACTCATGAAGTTACATTAGAGGACGTTCCCTGATCTAGAACAATCGTGGAATGTTTTCGGCTAGAGGACTGATGTTGGAACTGGGTAGCTCCCCTGGCACCCTCCGATGGCAATGCGCCAGGTACGTACACAAGGGTCTGAGTCTAGATAACACATTACCAAGAGTGTAGACATAAATATGATTGAATCAATTAGATATCTGAATTTAATAAGCATCTGCATTCATGACTCATGACAATATTGATTGTATTTTTATATACTTTATCTGCTTATTGAATGTATTGCACTGTATTTGTGAGATATGTCTATGCTTGCTGGGCTTCGGCTCACGACTTACGTTCGTATTGTATGTACCAAAGGCAAGTATATCTCTTATACTTGATGGGATGCACAATGATGTTAGTTTTTGGAAGGTGGGGATTGGACAACCCGACTACGCACGATTTTTCAAATATATTTGCAAGATGTTCTGTTTTATGCTTTCTTTTATGACTATTTCATGTATCGTTTATTTTATACGTTTATACTACTTTTAAACTTCTCTCTTTTTTTTATTTATGTTTTGGTATGTAATTATTCTATCTGGGGGTCTTAAAAAACTATTAGTCTAGTAAACCTCGATTTACTAGTAACTACTTTCTAAAATCCTTTATCCATCCTTTCTTTAAAGCGACAATCTTTATTTACAGTAATCGTGATTTAATGTAGAAAATGATTTAACCTCAAAGATTCTTTACTCGTGATTTTGTAAAGAGTGGCTAAGGTTTTCAATAGGTTAGAGATTTACGAGAAAACTAGTAACAACTTAGTTTTATGAAAATAGATTTTCGAACAATTGTTTTCAAAGATTTAGAAATTATGAATAGTCAAGTTGGGATTTTTATGAAAAAGGTTTTGAAAATCCTACTTTTAGGTTGAACAGGTGTGTTGTATGTTTTTTTAAAAAAATTACTCTGAATTTTTTTGAAACCTAAACCTCTGATTATGGTTAACTAGGATTATAAGAACCCAGGTGTTACAAAACTAATCAAGAAAACCCAAAACCATTCAAGAAACAACACAAACAACTCCATCATCCAAAAAAACCAAGACAACTCCATCATCGAAAAACATAAACATAAACAAAATTTCCAACAAATTTGCCCATCAAAACCTGACAAGTTGCTTTACCAATCGCCATAATCCTAAACCTATTCACATGTCTTCCAATATCTGTCTCTTGCAAACACAAAAAGTTTAAGAACGAACCAAAAATGGATAAATTCCCATCTCAAAAATGTAGAATTTAGCTTGAGAGCTTGGAAAGTTATGTCCGTGTCTCAAGACTTTGATGTAGCTCAACTAATGCCTATTTAGACTATCAAACACAAAATAATCAAACCCACAAACTACACAAACAAAAGCTATAAAAAAGATCAAATTTGAAAACTTTCAAAACCTGATCAGGAACTTCAAGAAGCTCTTTGATTTCCAAAACCCTCTCTTGCTCATCATGGAACAATCCCTCATAACGATCCAATTCCTATCCCTTATTACCTTACCCCTCGTCTCGGCATTTTGACTGCGGCAGGATGGGGTCGGCTAGATTGGACAATCGGCGGTGGGACTGGGTCATCTGAGGTTACAGTAGACGTGGTCGGTGGAGGTTTGCAGTGGGTTGATTTTTTGGGTTGGTTCGAAGAGGTAGAGAGAGAAAGTGAGGGTTAGAGAGAAAAGAAGGAAAAACAAGTTTGATTTTGTTTTGATTTTTTATATAAAAAAATGAGATATTATTTAAGGCTTTTATAAATTATTTTTTAGGAAACAAAATTTAGATACATTCAATATGAACTTTATAATTTTAATTTTGAGGATAATTTTATCTTTTTACATGCCCCAGGGTATTGTTAATATATTTTTTAATACTCAGGGCTCAGATAATGATTTTCAATATGATAAGGTTATTTATGTACCATTTTTTAAAACCAAAGGGAGTAAAATGTTAATATTCCAAAAATAAAAAAAAATAAAAAAAAATATATATATATATATTTAAAATGAAAAAGGGATATGAACATTTGTTTTCTGATGAGATTTCAAGAGTTAGAGGAAGAATATGCATCACAAGTAAAAATAATAATAATAATAAAAGACTTATTGGCACCAATTCCCCCTATATTATAGTTAAACCGGTACTTTGCCTTTTATATGTTTTTTTTAATCACTAAACTCCTTGAATTTATTATTTATTGTCACTTTGCCCCCTATATGTTTTTTTGTTTTTCATCAATAAGCCTTGTGAATTTACACTGTATTGGCACTTTCCCCCTGATGCTATTTATCTTCTCTCGTCCATTGATTTTGACCACCTTATTTGGCTACCCTTATCATTATCCAATTTGGAAAAATGATAGCTCATTGGAAAGCATGTAATGCGTATTTTTCATAGGTACCAAAATAAATTTAAATCATATTATGTACCCGATGAGAGCTAGAAAATGCAAGCAAGTCGTGTATATTTGCTAGCGCTTTAAGTGTAATTTAGGGTTTAAATCATACATTTACGTCTTAATATTTCTTAAGTGTTATTTTCGATCTCATGGTTTATTTTCATGTATTTCCAGGTCTCTTGAGCTTAAAATAAGGTGAAAAATAAAGATCAGTGATTTTGGGACAAATCCTAATTAAGACAGAGCTGAAGAGAAAGTTTGGAAGGGAAAGTCGAAGTGCAACAAATTTGGGCAAGTTTGACTCTGAACATGTTTTATTATTTTGGCCATAACTTCCTCATCTAAAGTTCAAATGAGTTAATCTATGTGGCTTTGGAAAGTTAAGGGAAATGGCTACAACTCTCATGAAGACACACAGGCCTAACTCGCACATTTAGAAGGTGAAAGTAAAAGAATTAGCACCGCGGCGTCAGAAAGTCGCGCCGATCAGGTAGCCTACGATGAGCCCTAATCTCAACGTCTAGGTGTCCAGATCTCGGGGCCATAGCGCCCCCGTGATGCTAGCTATTCTAATTATGATTTAACTCAATCTTTTAGGGTTTTTATGATGTATTTTCTCCCCCAAGACATCCCTAAAATTTTTGTACTATAAATAGGACACTTAGGGTTATATTAGAACCATCTTTTCATTAATTTTATTCAAGAAATTTTGAAGAGGAAGATGTTCTCGGGCTGAAGCCTCTAGCAAAGGTAGAGTGAATCTCAAAGATGTAGTCCTTCGTTTTCCTTTGTATTTGATTCATGTTATATGATAGATAACAGTTGTTTTTAATTTCAATTCCAATTAATAAAGCAAGTTATTTTTCATATGAGAGATGTTTATTGATTTCGATAGATTATCTATGTAAGAAATAGATCAATTGAATATGTTCATAAACAAATATAAATTCAGTCAAACTTTTCTTATGTCGGTCAATGAGAATATAATTAATTCAATAGATCAATTTTATATGATTGTTAAATGCTATAATAATATTTGAGGATATAAGATGGATTGAATTGTGTACTTAATTTAAAGGAATTGAATTAAATCAAAAGTGAATCAATACTAGGATTAGGAGGATAAACCTTAAGTGAAGCTTGATGTTTTGTTTTCAATTTCATTGTTTTAAATCATTTATTCAAAATTGCTTATTCTTGTTCAAACTTTCTTTTACTTAAGATTTTCCCTCTTCTTTGTGATCTAATTTTTAGGGCTTCCTCGTGGGATCGACACCTCAACTATATCACAATAACCGTGTGTTAGTTTGGGCGTAATCAAATTTTTGTGAAGTTTTCAGGAAAGGCATTCAACAAAAAGGATTAAAGCTTCTTTACAAAAGGGGTGATATCTTCTTTCTTTTGTTTTTGTACTTTTTATTTATTTTTACTTTTCGTTATTTTTCTTTTATTTTTAGGTTTACTTTATTTTTTTAAAGTTTAGCCTAAATTTTATGCCTAGGATTCGTGATTCTGGAGGAAGATTTATTAAGAAAATAGTAGAACAACCTAGTTCACCATGTTCTAGCAGTGAAACCTCATTTGAAACTGAGTGTAGTAGTATTCCTTCCGAACCTCAAAATAGGGAGGACCAAAACCCTCACCAAGAGTCATTGCGCCCCCAACAAAACCCATTATATCATGATGGTAATAGGCCCCTACAAGAGTATCTACATCCCACTAAGACGTCTACTCCATCTTGTATATTGTTCCCTCCAATCACACCTCACCAAGAGTTTAAACCCGGAATGATCCAACTCATACCTACCTTTCATGGCCTAGAAAACGAAGACTTTTATGTTCACATTAGGGAATTTAAGGAAGTAGAAGCGACAATTCAAGGTCAATCCCAAACTCTAGATGTCGTTAGGCTCAAATTCTTCCCATTATCACTTAAGGACAAGGCTAAGGTTTGGTTATATTCTTTGAGACCGAGATTGATAGCTACATGGGACAAGATGACCACATCCTTTTTCGATAAGTTCTATCCAAACCATAAAACCCAATTCTTAAAGAAGAAAATCTCCACCCTTACCCAAAAAGACAATGAAACATTATATCAAGCATGAGAGAGATATAAAGAATTGGTTAAGCTATCTCCTCATCATGATTGTGGGAGTTGGTAGATTATGAGTTTCTTCTATGATTATTTGACATATAGAGAGTTCCAATTCGTGGAGATGATGTGCAATGGGGAATTCCTTCGAAAGAGCCCCGATGAGGCTTTTGAATTCTTGGAATAGTTGGCTGAGAAATCCCATACATGGAGTGGTGCAAGCTCCACCAAAAAAACCTCTAGGACTCAATCTTTTGGGATATACCAACTTAGGGAGGAAGATAGTCTAAAAGCCCAACTAGCTTTGATTACTAGAAAATTAGATGCCTTAGAAGCTAAGGAAAATAGAGCTTTGAAATCGGTTACTAGGTTAAAGGTCCAAGCTTGTCCTATGTGTGGGTGGGGTGTGTGTGTGTGGTGGTGGTGGGGTGTGGGGTTAGTCATATGCCTCAGGAGTGTCCAATGTGGGTGTGCTGA
>WUAT03117917.1:0-12600 GCA_010015005.3 Ulmus americana | reverse complement strand
TTCAAATTAAAGAAAATTAGATAAATATAAATTCAACTTCAATTATAACTAATTCTTCTCCCAAAAACTCTCTATTTAAAAATTGAAATATATTTTAATTACTTTTTTATTTTCTTAAAAAATATATAATTTTAAAAGGACTTCAGATATAAAAGAAATAATAACTTGTAGAATTTAAAATAGAAATTGGAAAGTTTAAATATTATATATATATATATATATATATATATATATATATATATATTGCATATCCGATATATATAAACGGGGCGGGTTTGGTGCGAGGCAAGCAATACTATCACCACTCCGCCCCGAATATATTTAAGTGGGGAATCCCAGCCCCGTTTATGTCGGGGAAAACCACCCCATTAGGTGCGGTGCACCACGGTGCACCGTCGGTAAATTGCCATCCCTACAGGCTAGATTTTCAAATTATGCTTTTAAATTGTTAAGGTTTGGTATTTTTAAATTAGGTTTTCCCCAATGATTCAGTTTAAGATTTCTGATTTCAAATAAACAAGGAAACACTTTAAAAAACAAAAAAAATTACTCTGATTTTTTGGAAATCTAAGTTAGAGTTTTCAATGATTTAATGTTCTACACAACTAGGACATTACACTATTTATTCCTATGTTTAAACATTTGAACGCAAAAATTTCTCACTCGTATCATTTCATCTCCAACATTTAAATTTATTTATTTCCTAAATTTTCTTTACTTGCAATTTTAAATCAACATAAAAATTTCATATTTTAATATACAATATTAAATAGTCTTAATTTTAAATACTTTTTTTTCAAAAGAAAAAAGAAAAAAAAATGTTCAAACTCGAAAAGAACACAATTTCAACTTATTTTCCATATTTTGATTATGAAAAGAACACCATTCAGCATTCAAATACATGTTCGAATCATCAAAGTAAAAGACTATAGTTGGTGTAAATACCTCATTTCGTTTATTCGGGTTAGTAATTTGCCTCTTTATTGATTTTTTTCATCACTAAACTCACTTATGTCACTGTTATTCATCACGAAATCCTCTTATGTAATTGTATATTAAAATTTTGTTCATAAAAGTGTCCCTTAAAATAGGGGGTAATTTTTAATGATAATGCCAGTAAACAGTAACATCAGGGGGTTTAGTAACAAAAAAAAATTAAAAAGGGGCAAAGTGCCAATTCAAGTAAACAAATAGAGGCATTTGCACCAATAAGTCAAAATTCTATGATAGCAAGCCTTAATGTTGAAAAAGACAAATCTTCACACCTCTCTAAGGAGAAGCAATGCCTTCAAACAAAAAACCAACAACTACAGGTAAAGGATCAGCAATTGCAAAAGAGAAAGAAAGATCTTCAAATGAAATTGTCCTCTACAGAGAAAGATTTGAAGGTAAATCTTTAGAAAACTTTTCATTTTCTTATTGAAATTATCAATTATAACAATCATTCTTTTATAGGTTGCTTGAGAAGACAAGGCATCACTATTGAAAAAAGTTGTCGAATTGTAATGAGAAGTTTCTTTGTTCAAAGAAAAGGAACATGAAGTAGTTATCCAGTCTAGGGCTAAATGCTTCGAGGTACTAGACCAATACCATGCCTGATTCTCCAAGATTGGGGTGATCAACAGATTAGGCTGGGATATGGCTTTGCTTCCTCTAGACAAACACCAGATTGTTGGCCTTGACTCATTCAATCTTGACAACAATCTCGTAGTGAATGAATACAACCAGGCTTACTATATTGAACGCGAAGGGCTACAAATTGACTTTGCGAAAGAATTAGAGGATATTGAGGACTCATCAAGTGATAGGGTGAGAGAGCCTGCTCTTGAAGCTGAGGCTACTATCTTTCTTAAATTGGATCAACCCAATCAAACTATGGATCCTCCGCATCTTCCTATTAATCCTCTGGTTGGCTCCTACGAAACATTTGACAACCTTGTGACTATTCCTTTCTCTCAACCCTTTCCAAGTCCTGGAATCAATTTTGAAGGGTTGGCCGGCCTCCAAACTCAAGAAAGCAGAATTGAGCCCCTTGATCAATCTTCAACTACTACAATTACGCCCTCGGCTCAAAATCCACCTACTCCACTTCAAGAAAAGCTTCCGAAACGGGGAGGTTCGGAGGTTTAAATTTTTTTGTAACTTTTCCTATTTTTCCTTCTCCTTGTAATTTTTAATCACCAATGAAGTTTAATTTTCGAAGTTTCCCTTCGTGTCTATTTTAGTCGAAGCTTAAGATCGTACAATAAAACTCTTTAACTGAAGCATCCATAGGCTTGGTTTTCAAAAGAATTACCTCCCTTCAAACTATATTAACTTCAAGGTTCATGTCAGACATGTCCCATGGATTCAAAATTCTTCTTTTTGGAGCCAAAGATTGAAGGAAAAATTTGACCGTTCTTCCGTTATGTTGTCAGTCTTGTTATCTTGCCACTGAAGTTTTTGCTTTACCGCAGGGTTGGGTCACATGAGTGTTTTTAGGGTAGACCTTCGTCATTTTAGGTACTCGCCTTCTCCTAAATATGATAGTTCATTATCTTGTGAAGATTATATAGATTTCATTACTCCCTCTATTCATCGCTTTGAGTACCACCCTCTGGCAGAACGCTTCACTTATCTTTCGGATGGCCCAATAAAATGTTGTCGAATCAGTTTTATTTCGACAGGTTCTCGTCCTAAAACTCTTCCATAATCGAATTTCAACCCCTCAGCTAAGCCTCTTATTGAATCTATAACTTTCACGCTTTCAAAGACAACCTCCAAAACTACTTCAGGATCTTCGTCCGAACTTGTTTCATGTTCATTTTAATTAGGATGGTGAAAGTCCTTTGGCTTGCCTTGATTCTCCTCAATTTCATCCTTGGGAGAAAGAAGATGTAGATTTAATCATTCCATGGCGCATCGAACTCAAAGAAGACATTTCTTGTGAACTTGTCGCTGACGTGTCACAATAGGAATATTTAGAGCAAGTCAGAAAAGACTAGGAAGAAATTGATATGAGGAGGAGACAAAGGATATCCAATAGAGCGTTCTCCCGACGAGATGCTTTTCGAAGGACTATCAATTCTCGTCTTAAATTAGGGAATCCGTCTTTGTCTCGATATCATCAGACTTTGCTTGTAAAATGCTTTTATGAATCCAATGCTCAATATTGCTAAATATCGAGATTTCATTACTCGTGTTTTCTTTTTTCAAAGAATTTCAATAATTTGCAAATGTTGTCAACTTAGATCCTTCTCAACGAAGCGTTCAAACTCTTTAAGAATAGGCCTTTCGGTCTTAACCTTATTTCAATAAGAAAGGATTTAAATCTTCTAAGAAGGGACTCTCCAATCTCAAACTTCTCTCATAAAAGAAAATTTGTAATCCTTTGAGAAGGGACCTTTCAATCTCAACCTTCTCCTAATAACGAATTATTTAAATCCATCAAGAAAGGACATCTCTCCAAATCTAAGAAAACTTTTAGATTTTGGATCCCCATCTTTAAAGCTAGCTCCAAACCATAGATCAAGGCATCATACTATGCTTCATTATTTGTCATAAACTTCTCCAGCTGAAAAGCTTCATCCAGAAGATGACTCTAACATTATGCCAACACCTACTCCTTCTTTATTAGATGCTCCGTCAGAATTTAAAGTCCATCTCATAATCTCTTCCAACAACGCCCTCATCTTCCTCTAGACTGGTTCTAAGGACTGGCTTTCTACAAAAAAGTCGGCTAGTACCTGCCCTTTCTTAGCTGTTTTCGGAGCATACTTTATGTCATAGATTCCTAGCTCAATCGCCCACTTTGTCAATCTTCCTAAAAGATCTGGCTTGAAAAGTATCTGTCGGATTGAACAATTTGTCATTATTGTGATTAGATGAGACTCGAAGTAGTGTCTCAATTTCTTTTTGGCCATTACTAAAGTAAGAACCATCTTTTCTAAATTACTATATCTCGTTTTTGCATCAAGTAACATTTTGCTCGCATCAAACACAAATTTCTACTTCTTATTTTCCTCTCTTACTAAAACGGCACTTACTGCTACATCAAAAACTTCCAAATATAAAAATAGGTCTTCCCCTTCCTTTGGAGTTGATAAAATTGGCGCAGAGCTAAGATATTTTTTTAATTCTTTGAATGATGGACTCTGCTTTTCTCCCCAGTCTAATGATGTTGATTTCCTTATGCTCTGGAAGAAAGACTTGCATTTATCTAACATTTTTGAAATGAATCTTTCCAAAGCTGTAATCTTCCCTACTAAACTTTGCATATCTCAGATGGTTTGTGGTTCTTCAATTTCTGATGGAGTATTCATTTGAGTAGGACTTGGCTCGATCCCTTTATTGCTCACTACGTGGCCTAGGAATTGCCAGGAGGATACTCCAAATGTGCATTTTAGTGGAATTAGCTTCATTTGAAATTTCCAAAAGATTTCAAACACCTCTTCTACATCTTCAATGTGATTCCTGGACTCTTTACTTTTGATCAAAATATCATCAATGTATGCTTCCACTATTTTTCCCGGTAATCCTGCGAACATCCAATTTATAAGCCTCTGATAAGTTTCTCCGGCATTCTTCAATCCGAACGGCATAAGTTTATAACAATACACTCTCATCTAAGTGATGAATGCAGTATACATCCGATCGTTTTTATTCATTCTAATTTGATTATAATCGAAATAGGCATCAAGGAAGCTCATTCTTTCATATCCTGCAATTGCATCTACTAACTGATAAATTTTCGATAATGGATAACTGTCTTTCAAGCATGCTTTATTAAGATTCATGAAATCTATATAGATCCTCCATTTTCCGTTTTTTCTTTTTTACCACTACCATATTTGACAATCACTGCAGATATTGACACGGTTCAATCACGTCTATCTCCAGAAGCTTGCCCCTTCTTCACTCGCTATCGTGTTTCTTTCCAGAGAAAATCATTTTTGTTTATGTCTTACCGGAGGGAAAGCTGGGTCTATATTCAAGCAGTGCTTGGCTACATTCGGATTGACTCTTGGAATATCCTTATGTGACCATACAAAAACATCTTTGTTTCTTTTCAAAAATTATGTCAATTTTTCCTTCTCTTTCTAATAATAAGGCTCCTACCAACACTTTTTTCTCTGCATCATCCTGGTCGAAGAACTACTTCAACAAGCTCTTTGATTGTATTCTCTAGCACATCCACTTCGTTTTTGACCTCTTAAGATATGCCGATAGATAGCCCTTTGATTGCTATTTGGTGCTTTCGTCCTCTAGAGCTTCTTCCTCAACATTCTTTGCTTTGTCAAAATTTTCAATTTAGTTCTTAGTCATCTTTCGGACTCCCCCCTTAACATTCTACATTATAACACTTTTTCTTTGTGACTAATCTCTTCTTATATATATGGTGTATAATCTATTAGGGGATTGGCATCTCATTACCTAATGAAAAGTAGACACCATATCTTTAACTGCATGAATCCACTCTCTTCCCATGATTACGTTCATTGCCGAAGGAGTATCCACTACTAGGAATTTCACCTCTAATACTTGATTCGCCGCATGAATCGGTAATGCGCAATTACCACAAGTGGCTTTACTTTTGCACCATTGAATGCATGAAGAGAGGTTCCAACTGGTCGAATCATTTTTTCATCAATGTTTATCCTCCGGAAAGCTTCCCAAAACAGGATGTCAGAACTACTTCCTCTGTCGACTAATACCCTTGATACCATAGCATCAGCTATCCACAATTTTATGATCAACAAATCTGCATGAGGCAGCTCTGCCACCTTCAAATCTTGGTCAGAAAAAGTTATGGAACTGTCCCGAATTGTAGTTCTCCTTCGGAAATAGTATTGACGTACTTCCTTAAGGCTAATATTAGGAGGTTTCTCTCGACCCTTCTCGTCTCGTAGTCACCGTATCTCCCTTCTTACTTTTGATGAACGAAAGAAACGACCAATAGCGTCTAATTCGCCTCTCCTTCCGCAAAGGTTCTTGCTCCTTAGGCTTCATTTGTTTACATTCAAATTTTGAGCTCTTCAAGGTGGGATTGCTCTACTTTTGTAAGGGACTTTGCTCTTAAGATACTTCAAAAGCTTTCCTCTTTTCATCATACTTTTTAGCTGATAGTATAAGTTTTTGCATGTTGCTAGAGTATGCCCATAATCTTAGTGAAAAATACAATACTTACTCCGATCCTTCATATACTCTGGAATACTATACGGCTTCAGGACTTGGAAGATATTTTGGTCTTTCAATTCTGCATAATTTCTTTCTTGCGGCATTGTGAAGATATAATCGAAGCTTTCTTTTTCCAGCCTGAATCTTTTTGAATGATTATTTTGGTATTCTGCCACTCTTTTCCTGGGTTCAAATTTTTCTATGGGCTTTTGTTGTTTACTATCTTTCTTGTCCTTTCCTTCTTGACTCCTCGGAGGTCTTGCTGCGGTATTGTTTTGAGCCACCACTATAGCTGCACCTTTTGTCATCCTCTGTCGATTTTCTACAACGTGAAGGATCTCTTTGGCCTTGACCTAACTTCATTCGTATCAAGAGGAGGAGTTTCTATAAATCTCTCATGAATTCGTGATCCATTTATCAATCCACAAACGAAAAAGTTTGATGTCTTCCTCAAATCTAAATCTTGAATTTTGTTGATGAACTGCTTGGGAGTTTCATCATATATAATGCTACCACCGTCTTTCTTTATGGACAATTGTTGTGATACTATTCCAAAAACATTCGACCGAATTGTTCGAAGCTTCGAATTGTTCCTTCAGGAATTGACTAAACCAAGTTAAAGCTCACCCTGTCAATGTTGTAGAGAAAAGTTTGTAGATAAGTCCCTCTAATACTTCCTCAAGCTAAATCCTCTATCTGAAATGTAATAGGTGGGTTATTGGATCTGTTTTCCCATCAAACTTGTCTAGAACTGGCGGATTGAATTTTCTTGGCTTGATCTCTTGTGATATCTATGGGGCAAATGGATATTTTGATATTCTTTTCATGGCTTCTATCGCTCAATCTGTTGGATTACGTGTCCTAACTCCTCTGATCCTTCTAGCCACTTCTTCAATGAGTTTCTCACTTAGTTCTTCAAGATTAGTAATCTTCTTCATTTCGCCACTCTTTCTAGACATTATTTTCTGGTTAACGGGGAGTTCTCCAGCTATAAATAGTTCTCAAGCTTGATTCGACGAAATTTTCAAGAGATTTTTTTTCTTTTTTGTGCGTCTTTGCCTTTCTCGTCCCCTTCCTCCATGTAGCTCTCGTCAAAGTTAGTTTCTTCTTCTCGGCCGCACTCTGTCTTATCCTTTTTGGTGAACTACTCCAACAAATTGTTTTCCTTCTCCAGATTCCCGAGCTTTTCTTCAAACATCTTCTTTATATTCGTGACCATTTCTAAAGTCGCATTGGTTCTCTCTTCGTAACCTTGAATGATCTCCATCAATTGTTCCATCTATGCTGCTATCATGTTACTCGACTCAGCATGATTGTTGTCGAGCAAGTTTGGTGAGGCTCTGATGTACGCTAATCATTTCCTCGATGCCTTGCTTTATGAGACTTGGAGAAAATTTTCAACTAAATAGAAATGAGAAGTCAATCTACAAGACTGAAGCTTTAGAAAAAACACAATTTCTAATCAAATCAAGAACTAAAAATATAGTCAAATAAGAATTTGACAAGAAAATTAGGTGAATTTGATTCCAAAATTCTTCTTGGATAGATGTTGTCGTTGGCTTTTCGTATCAATTTCTCACAGATAGCGCCAATTGATTGTGCACAAAATCTGAACAAACAATAAACTCACTCAAATTCTCATTCAACAAAGTCAAAGTACAAACAAGATGGAAAGAGTGATCTTCTAACAAGAATCCTAAGATCAAATCTTCCTTTCTCAACTAAAAGTTGGGAGACGAGGTTTTTTTCACTCAACTTGGAAAATTGAAGAAAATGAAAAGTGTCCACAAATTCTACCTATGCCTTCTATTTATAAAATTCTCAAACCACAAGAACCTTCTTCACCGACCTCTATCCTTCGGAAGGAGTCCCGTCAGCCGAACCTTAGCTTGACCGAAGGATAACATTCGCTCAAGTCTTCCTCCTCCACCAACATTCTTTCTCCGAATGAGCTCTTCTTTATTGACGCAATGTCGTTTTGACTCTTCTTGCCAATAGAAATACTCCATGTGGAGAATCCAAAATTCTCCCACCTAGGTAATAAATAGTTATAACATATTGATGAGAAGATCTTGTTGATCCTGTGGATTTTGGAGAGCTGTTATGTGCTGCTTGAATGAAGTTGCAGCTTCTTCCCTCTCCTCCAGCATCCCTAATTTGTCATATAGAATTGCCTTTAAATAGAAAGCTTCCGCTGCCATTTCGTGATACTGTTCATCATAACCATTATTAGCCTCACGTAAATGTCCAACAATAGAAACATAGATTTTGCAAATTAACACACAAATAAACTTACCTCTAGTACTTGAAGCACATCAGAAGCTTGATCTAGGTGATCCAGCACAACCTCAGAATCCTCACAAACTGAAGTTCCAAATAGGAATATTAGTATATGAGATAACTTGCCAAATGTTCTCTTTTGCGAGTGTGGTTTTGAAAAATGTCAATTTTTTTTTTGAACTTTCGTTAATGTACACCTTACTATAATAAAAAGGGGCAAAAAGAAGATTGAAAAAGTGAATATTATTTAATTCGAGGGTGTGATAATAGGACACCCAGCAGAATTTCCCTATTAGTGTATACCTTGAACTCACTCTATAAAAGTATGTCAAGAAGAAAATGAAAGATTATGATGGAAATGTTATGGTTACTCACAATCTTAGCAAATTGGTTAAGGATATACCTGAAAAGTTTGGATCACATAAATAGCATTTTGCTTCCACAATATAGGCCCGAGCGCGGAGCTCCAAACCTCCATGACCCAGAATCATTGGAAAAACCCCATGGATGAGAGACAAGGCCCTCTTAGCATGGCTTGATCCAAGTGAAAGCCACAATTCAGCCAGAGTGAGAATGGCAGAAGCTTTGAGGAGATCCAAGTTAAATGACTGACAAAATGCGAGGCTTGCCAATGCATATGGAAGTCCCAAAACAGCATTGCCTGACTTCTGATCACAGCAAAACATAATACATAAGAAGAGGCAGGTAAATGAATAAATCAAACAATAGCCAAAAGGAATAGATTGCTTGGCAAAATCAAGGTCAAGTAACCTCAGAAAACAGACTACGCAGGCTAACAAATAGATATTGGTCATGACGAGATTATTCTTTCCACAAAAGTTGTCTCACGGTACTTTCACTGATAAACATAAAATATTCCCATATACACATCCACTATTACTTTTTAATTCTTATAGACCGGATTGCATGTCATCCAAAATTACGGGTTGCATATAGAATGGAAGACAATTTATTGCACTTATGGGTTCCCTTATTTCTTTCTATGCCTTAAGTTCATCCGGACAAGTGCATTTGCACATACGTATCTGTAAGCTTATAGGGAAAAGGGTAACCTCCAACTCCAAGCATTTAGGTGTCAAACATAGTATTGTACCTTGTGGATTTCTGCAAGCAATAGAAGAGTAGTTGCATTTTCAACTTGCAGATTGAATTTGTAACACATGCAAAACAGAGAGTGTGCGACCTCTGCTGCCTGCAAAGAATGTTCTACAATGCATTAGCAACAACAACACACACAAAAAGAAGAAACTCGAGCATAATGAGATACTCAAAGAAACACTCAGTTTAGTTTGACACCAAGGTTCAAAGTTTGGTTGCACTAAACCAAGCATCAGTTTTTCAAAGGAAACATAAAACTTCCTTCTGGATATCAAACCTCGCTGAACTGGTTTGCCGCAAGCAATGTACGAGCACGGCGAAGGGCTGCTTCTGTCTTCAGTTCCATGTCCACACCCGTAACAGATGAGGCCAGAACTCCAAGCTCATCACACACTTGTTGGGCAAGCTTCAGATGTCCTCTAAATGATATACATCATATATTAAACATATGTCAAAGATTTACATCTAAGTTAGGAACCAAAAAACAAGGATTGTAGTAAGCAAAAGTTACTGATGTAATGCACGCTCATGGAGGAGCTGTAGTTTAAGCAGCAAGATTCGAGACTTTGACACTGTTAAGAACTTCTCCTCTGCCATTTTAAGAGCAGTAAATGCCTCTAGAGATGGAGAAAGAGAAAATGTAAGTTCATCCAAGTAACAGGGATACAAAAGATTTGTCATGCTTTCATATGAAGGGATTGTGCATGTTAGAGTGAGGGAAGCAAAGAGAAGAAGATAGATTTCCATACACACCATAAGCAAAGACGGCAACTTCTAAATTTTTTTCTGTTTTGAACATAATTTAAGTGACCACCAGACCAAAAAGAAAAGCAGTCAGCCTTTCAGGATTAGAAAGCAATCAGCCATTCAGGACAATTATAAATTTAGTCGCATACTCAGCGTATAACAGCTCACCATTTACATATCAGAGAAGAGAACCACAAAATCCAAAGTGGTACCTTCTCTCCATACAGAAGAGTGTGCATGTACAACAAAACTTCCACTTCGCCCATGGTTCAAATGATTAAAAAATTTAAATAAATAACAAGAAATTCAAGATCCTCTATACATTGTTTATCGAATCAAGACAGTAAAAAAGATGGCACATGTTAACAGTACAATATATATCGAGTCTGCTAGACCTAGACTATAAACATTTTTTGTTACATTATTTTGTCTTAGGTTTGATAATTGACAAAAACGTGTAGTCTGACAGTATTTAAAATAAAATATATTCCATAAGTAGTTAGTTTGTTATAATGAGAGAAAAATCTTCCAACAGCAAGAGAGCAATGATTCTATCAAGTCAATAAAGCATTTAATCTGACCTTTGTATCCTTTGAAAACTGCTAAATGTTGGATAAGCTTCACATAGGCTAATGATGCATCAGATGTACTGCAGATATACAAGAAAACCTGATGTTATATAACTTCAAATGGAATGTGGTATGATATGATGCAATAAGCATAGAAAAAGAGTTAAAATCTTGTGAGTTTCAGTTATATTACCTTGAAACATCAGCAAAACAAGTTGCATAAACGAGTGCATTTACTTTTGCAAGAGAGGCACTAATGGAAGACAGAAAATTTAGTATACAAGAAATCAGTTCCTAAAAATTCTAATATACTTCAAATCTAAAGAGTTTTCAAGTCTCAGAATCAAAGATCATGCAAGTAAAAGTACATTGAAAGTATCCTTAAAAGTATTTGAGAAAACTTCAAGCCATTTAGTAACACAAAAATATTAAAAATAAATTAAAGCCAAAGAGCCCGTGTGCCTGAGGGAAAACAGATAAAGCTGTGCAAAAAAAATATTCTAGGAAGAACATATATATCGTGTCCCCACACGTCATCCTAGTTAACTTGCAGAATCAAGGAATGTTTTCACCCATGTACAATGTCAGAGTCAGTGAATTATAGCTGGGAGAGCACGTCAAAGAAATACCACTCCCTCCACTAAAAGCTGAGACATTTCTGAAATAAACATTCACACAGATGTCTAACCCTCTCTCTCTGTCTTTCTTGTTATGAACTTGAACTGTTTTCTTCTGGTATTATATCTCTAATGCAGTGAAACTAGTAAAATACACTTTTAGTTCCTGCACGAACCATGTGTCATATAATCCAGGTAACTTAAAGAATCCTCATCCATAAGCTAGCAAAGGTTTCTAGTTAAGATCTTAAAAGGCACTGATTAAATAGTAAAAGACAATCTGTAAGAATCTTCAGAAGCTAAATCAGCTTAGCATAGAAGGAAAAGTAACAAAAGTACATAAGAATCTAATATTACCTGCCGTATATCTCCCATGCAGTGGCCCGCAGTAAGTATGAAGATCCCACTAATTGCAACACAGATCCAGGAATTGAACTTGGTTGTGCACAGAACTGGAAAGCATTATGATTGCTTTCAGATCCATTTTCTTGAGATAGTACAAGTGTACCCAACGGTTTTTGTAAATTCTTGAGCCATGCAGTACTAAAATGACCATCAGTTGTCAGTGAAGTAGTTTCAGAGTCAAATTCACTAATCAAATGAGAACTTAATCTAAGTTCCTGCAGGAATTAGGTTGAAATAGGGAATAAGAATTATCAAATGTAAAAGGAGAAACTATAGCGTAAAATGAAATGCACTAAAAGCAATCTGCAACAGACTAAGAACAAAGATTATCATCAAAGTATCTACTACCTTGCAAACATTAATCGGTGATGTTCTAAGCTTCAGGGAAACTTTGGGACCAAATGATAGAAGAGGTCTTTGAACATGCTGTAAGAGTATACAACAATTCAGGTTACTTTCTACAATAACACAAGAGTAACATAACAAAGAAAAAAGAAAAGGAAAACACATTGCAACTAGATCTAAGTTAGAGCAGAAACTCATGCCATGAGTTTAATAGTTGCAATGTCATCGAAGACAGAACACATAGAAACAACACTGGGCTAGAGTTTAAAAAGGGAGGGGAAATAAAAAGAAAAATCTACATTTTAAAAACAAAAATTCTGAGTGAACATAACAACTTCTCACCGTCAAATCAAATGTAGCCA
>WUAT03117916.1:0-19672 GCA_010015005.3 Ulmus americana | reverse complement strand
GTTCTTATATTTAATATTAAATTTTAATACAATACAATACAATATAATTATTGTACCAAACATCGTATTAATTATACGATTTCATAATACAATGTAAAAATTAAATATAATATTATATAAAAAATATACAATACAATATATTATAATATAATATATTATACTCTTATTAATACAATACGACGTACCAAACTTGCCCCTTATTTGTATAATCTCCATGTTTGTGTTTCGGTAGCTAGTCGTAATATTTAATTCTGTGTTTTCTTCACAGATATTAATGCTCCAGTAATTTAATTTTGTCATGTTTGTGAACGAATTTAATAATAAATTTCCATCATCTAGGTTTCTCCCTGACTCCTTGACTAAGCTTCTTCAAAGATAAAAAAAAAAAAAAAGAAAAGATAATTAATAGAAACAAAAAATTAGTTTTAAATACTAAATATTTTTGACATCCATATATAAAATGTATTTGACATACACATGCACCTGAATGTATTTTTAGCTGTATAAAGTGTTGAGATTGTCCACATGGTGAATTATATATATAAGGCATATATATGCAATATATAATAAGATCTTTAGCTCCTTTATTCAATGTTAATTAATTTTGAAATGACACCTTGTAGATTTTTGATAGAGTATCAGAGCACACTATTTCACCACATAATTGTCCATCTATGAATTAAGATAAACTGAGCGGTTTTTTTTTTTTTTTTTACTTAAAAAAGGTGTGCAGTTCTTAAGACCATAAACATTAATAATGTTTCTATAATTCTTTTGCTATTATAAGTTGACTGAGATACTGAATCCATATGATTTATTTATTTAATTTTTAAATGACAATTATAATTCTCATGCTAGCGAGATAGAGAACTATCGTTTTGGTAATTGTTGTTTGCAAGTTAGTGAAGAAGGTTTATGGGATACCAAAAATACCAAACGGCCCCTATAGTTCTCATTATTACTTTTTTGGAATCTTGACTAAATATTGATGGAGAACATATTTAATTATCATAAATTCTCTTAAATTTTGTTTGTTTGTTAGTAAACTTCATTATATCTCCTTAAAATCAATACTTAGATTGGTTAAAAAACAACATAGTACTAATTTGTATGGTGTTAGTGGACTAGTACAGTGTAGAGGAATATATCTTTTCCTTTGACAAAGGCTATGAAGTCTTGCAAGTGTATTTTACCAAAAAAAAAAACAAAGCCCGCTTGCAAGTGTATAAAAGATAATAACAGAATGTGATCTTGATTAATAAAAAAATCTCTTTGCTTCGTCATCTCTCTGTATTATTAATTAATTAAGGAAAAAAATGGATGGCTCTCATCTCTGCCGCCTAATTAAAAATTAATGCTGTTAAATCAACTACCGGCCCCATCAATTTTCTTTTGGACTATATCTCTCAGAATCCAAATAGACAATATAATTAGCTATAAGACCCAGTATCATCAATCATAATATTCTACCAGGATTCTTATCTCTGTCTTAGTAGCTTTGCAATATTAATTTTTATATGCATATATATTCGCCTATCGGATTGTTCTTTTTCCAGCAAATCTTATTGCTCGTTTGGTTGTTGGTTTAGTTTAGCCTGAAATGGCTGTAATATGATCGTACGACAACAATCCAACCAAACGACAAACTAACGAGAAGAAGCTTTATCGACGACATTCACTAATTCGCCTATCTTATTGCCGTTTTGTTTAAACGCCCTGTATCATTTAAAGAGTCTAATGACTCGTGGGCTTATCAATATCAACGACGGAGAATGGTTAAGCACGGATTGGGGAGGTTGTTAAGCTCTTTATGAAAAAATAATATTAATATCACAACACATTTGACATCATCTAACATATTTAATCATTTCGTACACTTATCTCTTTCATCTGTTACATTATATTATTAATTCACACCTCATTTTACATAAAATTATTTTTTAATCTAGTGACCCCAGTTACTTTTACCAAAAATTTTAGAATCATGTTTAAAAACGTATCCTGCTCATAATCATAAAAATTTGTCTTAAAAAAAATTATGTAGAAATGTTGATAGAAATATGAAATTGAATTATGAATACAAATGCATTAAAACTTACAAATCAAGATAAAACGTTTCAAAATAGCTAAAATATAAAAAAATTCGTAAATAAAAAAAATCATGTAGAAATGTTAATAGAAATATGAAATTGAAATACAAACACAAACACAAATGTATTAAATCTTACAAATCAAGATAAAATGGTTCAAAATAACTAAAATATAGAAAATTACGTTAATTCAAAAAAAAAGTCATGTAGGAATGTAGATAAAAATATGAAATTGAAATACGAACACAAATGTATTAAACTTTACTAATCAAGATAAAACAATTTAAATATAAATAAACTACTCTAAACATTGTTGTCATGTCAAATCTAATATTTTAAGGTATTTAGAAATTTCTTCAAAATATTTTTTATTTAATTTTGAAAAATTTCAAGATTTGAACGAATTTTAAAATATATATAATTTTTTTTTTCTAAAAAAAAAATACAATCAAAGTGATTTGACGAAAATAGAGTTTTGAATCACGAAAATAAAATTTTGAATCACGAAAACAAAATTTTTATAACGAAAACAGAATTTTTATTTGAATGGAGATAACAAAGTTTTTATTATAACGAAAATATAATTTTGAAAAGAACAAAATTTGAACAGAGTTTTTATTTAAATGAAGATAATAGAGTGGAGATAATACCATAAATAACATGCACAATGTCGTTATTTTTCAGTTTGGGAGTTGATTCCGAAGCTTGGAGTTTCAGAGTGTTTTTCTCCTTAGAATTCTCCTTAGATTCTATGGTATTCGCAATGTGAGTTTGGGTATATAGGTTCACTAACACAGATGAGTTGATAAAACTACTTTTGAAACGGCATGGTTGGTTAGAAACCCATGTTCTTTGTATTAATTAAACAAAAACTATTTACAAAAATAAAAAAAAAAGGTTTTGCCGACAGTTTTGAGCCAATTGACACCATTTCAAAAAAGTGGAGCGAGCTACTTCGCTCGATGGTCGAGGAAACGGCGTAGCTGTACCAAAACTGACACTATTTTTAAGAAACAACATTGGTTTTGAATTGTCACAAAATGTTTTAGAATTCACACGTGGAACGTGAACGCGGAGGAACCAACACCGTTTGCACGATATACAGGGGGCTCGCAACCAGATGGCCACCATTTTCTCTCTTTTCTCCTATATTCGAACTTCGGCAATTGTTTGTCCTTCTCCGACCAACTTTGGCCATCAACGTTTTGGACTGTTTAATTTTTCATTTCTTGCAATATTTGAGGTGGGTACGCTTTTTAACCGATTATTTCTTTCTATTTTTGTGAGTTTTAGGTTTAATTTGGGAAAACAATTATGAATTTGTATGATTTTTGGGGATAAATAACCAATTAAATGTTGTTTTGTTGATGCATTATTATTAGAAATGTAATATTTTAGAAATTTTGAATATTAGGGATTTAATTTGAAGAAATTAGAATTTGTTAAGAATTGGATTAAATTATTGATACATTCTTGTTATGGATAAATTTTTAAATTGAATAGATATGTACAATTTTAAATTTAAACCATTAATTCGAGAAAATTGAATTTTAGGCTTTTGTTTTGTTAAAATCAATTTTTTTGGTTGATTTGTATTACTTTATGGTATTTGTATTCTTCTTTATCTAAATACAACTATTGAAATTGCTTTTTAAGGTTGGTGGTCGACTGGGTTGCATTTGGACTTTTTGTAGACACTTTGGACGATTGGACGTAAATCCTAAATGTTTATCTTTTAAAGAGTTAACAATTTTTAATTATTTTTTATAATGCATGGCTGTTATTTCATTGTTGCACATAAGACGTTAAATCGACGAACAATATGTTAATGAGAAATGAATGATAATTTTAGGGATATTTTGTGATATTAACATATATTTAGATGGTTGTTGCGTACTTTTTATTGTTAGTAATATGACTCTTTTTGCAGGAGTTTTAGTTATATTTTTTAGGGGAGGCTGCCAAAATTTCTATCAAATTACATTGGATCAAATGGATTGGAATTGTATGTTAAAAGGTGGGACGTCCAAGGAGTTCTAAGTTGGGTTTGATGTGGTTTTAGAGAAAAATGTAGAAAATGCATCGGCAGCAAACAAAAAAGATTCCCGAGGAGCACAACAATCTAATTGGTGATAAGAAATACTTCAGATGATCAAATAATCGCAATTGAATGAGCATGGTCTTGAAATTGAAGTTAACCGACAAATTTTAAACATTTACTTAGGTATATATGTAAACCCTGAAAAATTTAGAAATCAACGATTTTGATTTGTCATTAATTTAAATAAATTAGTGGGCAGTATTTGTTGAATGTTACTATGTTCGGGTAATGCAGTTAAAATGTATCAAACAATATTCATTATGTATTATTGTGTTTAAGCTAATACGGATAGAAAAATTTACATAGTAAACCCTAATAGAAGGCTTAGTCCAAAATTAGATTTGTACGAGCGAAGTCTCAACGGGACAGACGTTTAGATCACTCTGTTCTTAGGTCAGACAAATGAAATGACCAAGAAATTTAAGAAACAATAAGATTTCGAGGTCCAAACCAAAGAACGACCCAATTACCAAATAAAATTCAAGATTGAGAGGGCCTTAGGGCAATTACACATAATTTGTGTTAATACATAAATAACAATAAAATGTAGTGTATATATATATATATATAAACAAAAAGATAAAGATATTTAATTATGGGAACTTTTATCACTATTGATTTGGCATCCATGTTATCGTCTATGTGGTAGCTTTTTGCTCCACGTCACTGTTGGGTCAAATCGGCAGCATCCATTCTAGATGGTCCTGCGATGGGATATGGAATGAAGTCTAGTCAGAGTTGAAATCCTATGAAGGGAACATAGAACTAGTTTGCACGGGGTCACACTTGGCACTCGTTTCCTTCCAGTCTAGCTAAGGTGCAAGTGCCTGCTCCCCTACCGAGCTGGCTTGAGGTAGTGCGATTGGCACCCCACCCTACCAAGTTCAGTTGAGGTAGGTACGAGTGGTGCCCCAAGTGGGGAACTCAAACTACTGAGTTGGCTTAAGGTAGGTATGAGCGGTGCCTCATGCAGGGCACCTGCCCTACCGAGTTACTTCAAAGTAGGTGTGAGCTGCGCCCTATGCGGGGCACCCGTACTGCCGAGTTGCCTCATGGGGGTGCATGCGATGTGCTTGCCTACTTGCCGAGCTAATATGAATGAGGCCGTGGCTAGCGCCTCGTGTGCCTACCGAGATGGAGTGCAGGGTGACAACTAGCACCTTTCATGCTAGCAAGGCTAGTGCACATGCCTGCCGAGCTAGTTCGTAGGTGCAGAGACTGGCGCCTTATGTGCTCATCCAGCTACCTAGCCTATTACACATAGAGCCTGCCTACCCTGCCAGGCTAGCATGTGTCCCGTATAGCTCTTACATGCTATGCCTGCACATGGCTTGTTGAGTTGGTTCATATGGGCATGCATAGTGCGCCTACTGGCCTACCAAGCTAGCTCGTACGGGTGCTCATGCCATGCCATCTGGCCTGCTGGCCCAGCCCATGCAGATGCTTATGTAATACCTATGGCTTGCTGGTCTAGCTCGTCTGGGTACCACGCTTGGTGCTCGCATGCTTGCGAGGTCAGTTATTAATGTTATGCTTTGCCTCAATTTTATGTTGTCTTGTATTTAGCCTCTTGCGAAAAGGGAGCTCTAAGACTTGTTCCAAATAAAGTGCCTAGGTGAAAATCAACACTTTCTCCTCTTACAAGAGCCCATGTGATGTGCTATTACAAGGCTCCTTATTTCCTAGATTCAATAATCCATATTTGGAAAAGTTAGTCTTATGCATACAAGTTCGAAATCGTTAAGACACACAATTCTATGAGGGTCGATTCACCTTTCTGCGAAAACAGAACCAGCTGACTTGATCCTCAGATCAAAGCCACCACTATAAATACCCCTTAATTTTATTTCCCAAAGGTATGCACTCTTAAACCTTTTTGTTCTTCTTCCAGATTACTCACTTTGTGATATGATTGAAGTATCATAGTGTAATTGGGGGAGCAACTCTCCTAACTTTTGACTGCCCCATATTTTCAAGATTAGACTTTTTCTATAGAGTTTAGCATCGACATTAGTTCAATTTTACCAAGCTGGACTACACTCACTCTAGGTTATCTTTCTAGACTAGACACTTACTGACATAATCTGGTGTTGACGATTGACCCAATTTTAGGTGTCAACAGTTTGGCGCTAGAATGAGGGCCCTGTGTTGAGAATATTCACATTGCCCTACTAGCAACTCTCATACCTAAACACATAGCATAAATACTCATAGCTACCTAACCTAAGCTTTCATCATGGTTAGTGAAGCAACTTCGACTGTAAATGGTTCTGTTGGACAATTCAATGCTGACAGATTTGAGAATGCCAATTAGATTGGCCAAAGTCACAATAGTGCGGGCAAAGCTGAAAACTTCGGCCCTGATATTGTAAACAATGCTAGAAAAACTAGGGCTGCTGACACCCACATCGACCAGATTGTTGCCACAGTAGCTCAGATGGCAACAATGCCCACCCAAGCAAATGGGATAACTATTCCACTAGTAGTAGAATAGCACGGAGTGAAAATTCCACATGTGGGGGTTCCTCATTAGAATGAAGACCCAGCCAAATATGATCGGAATCTGACTACCACAATCAGTCACTATGCTGGCAATACTTGAAACTCTATTCATATTCCTCAAGGGAGCCAAGTTCGGACTCATAACACTCATAGAACACATATTACGGCTGTTATGATGAGAAAAAAAGATCATGTGACGTAACCATCAACTCTAGACACCACTCTCATCAAGGAAGTCATTGTCACCACGATATGCGTGATGACTTGAATAGTCAGTTGCATAACCACATGCAAGTCAAAATCAATGGCCACCGAGCTGAGCATGAACGCGATCTTGAAAATGATCCCATTCACATGCATCGGTGGTTTGCAAACTGAATCACCCTGTCAATATTCGTATTGCTAAGCTGCAGGAGCAAATTGATGGCACCAAAGAAACTATGATCCGTATAACATGGTAGTTAGCAACCTCCTTAAAGAAATTGACTATCCTTTTAGCAAAGATATCAAAATGGTGCCCATGCCTGCATGCCTTGAGCTCCCATACATCAAGTACGATGGATTAGGAGACCCAACTAAACACCTAGAGACTTACAAAAGCTGGATGGAACTGAACTCAGAAACGAATGCCTTCTAGTGTCAAGCATTCCTCATTACCTTGAAAGGTATGGCTCAACGCTGGTTCAGAACCCTATGCCCATAGTCTATTTACATATTCTGTCAACTGTCTGAAGCCTTCTTCTCTCAGTTTGTTGTCAACTAAGTGCTAAGAAAACCAGCATGACACCTCTATACCATTAAGCAGAGAGACAATGAGAGTACAAAAAGATTTCCTGAATTGTTTCGTTAGAAAGGAGATAAGTGGCAAGGATAGAAATGATTCCACTACAAGCGGAGCACTCATGGCTGGATTGAAGAGCACGATTGTGTTAAAATAAATTATTTATGTCAATGAAGACATCACCTACACTAATCTCATATCTGAGAGCTGCCATCACATCTAGGTTGAGAAGATTTCTGACATGGAAGCTAGAAAGCTTAGTTAGGTTATTCTTCAAGGGGGAAAATCCAAGTTGGATTCCCAAGTTAACGTATCCAAGCCAGAAGGGAGTGGGAACTGTAATGGAAATAAGAACAAGTATAGAAATCATAGAGGCAACAATGACAACAACAATAGGAATCTAGTTCCTTAACAAAATCATGTGGCTTTCGTGAATATATTCCTACCACTGTGCCAGTCATGACAATCTACAATGAAATTGAATACCTTGAGATCTTTAACATCCCTCGTAACATCTGGACACCTGCACATAGGAGAAACCTCTCAAACTACTACCACTACCATCATGACACTGGATATACCATAGATGACTACTGAGCCTTGAAGAACGAAGTTGAAAGAATCATCCAGCAATGGCATTTGAGGGACTATATCTAGAGTACCAACCAACAGCCTCACTAGCTAGCACCAAAGAATCATCAACCTAGACAGGATGGAGAGGACATAAAGGTCAAAACCATTATCGGAGGGCCTACCATTAGAAATACAATAGGCAAGAAAAACTATGCTCGTCAAGCCAAGTCTAAACATTTCCCACATTCGGTTGGCCTTGCTGGACACAGGTACAAGATCCCTCATTTATCTAATGAACCATCATCTTCACAGAAGAAGAATATAGTGGCCTATGGCACCCCTATAAAGATGCCATAGTCGTTACGCTCAGAACTGCCAGCAGGAAAGCTTATAGAGTTTTGATCGACAATGGAAGCTCAGTTGATATCCTCTTCAAGTCAACTCTTAATAGGATGGACCTAGTCGGAGCAATGTTCAAGCCAGTGAAGTTACCTCTCTATGGCTTTACTGAAGACAACATCTATCCAAAAAGGGTACTTACTTTACCACTTAAGCTTAGGACTACCTTTCCAGTACATTCAGTCTGTAGACTTTGTAGCTATGGATTACCCTTCATCATACAATGTCATCATAGGGCTTCCAAATTTGAATGTGATTCGAGTTGTGACCTAAACATACCATCTTATGGTTAAATTCCCTACTATTGGAGGGATTGGAGTTTTTACAAGAATCGGGTGACATCTACGAGGCTACAAATAGGTCCTCCAATGTCCATTGTTTGAATAATATTAAAGTTAGCCTGAGTGGAGTCGGGAATTCTGCTAAATCACCCACCAAAAAGCTTAATGTTAGCAACACAAAGAGCCTACGCCCTCATCAATTGTTCTCAAAATCAAACTTGCCAAGCTCTGTCATTGTGACAGGCCCGCAGCCATACCTAGCTCCGAAGCCATGAAGAGTTTCGTTGTTGTGACAAGCTCACCATTAAGCTCCAAGCACTTGAGGAAAGGCACTTCATGCACTTAGGCGGCAATGCGCCCCTCAATCCATGAAATAACAATCATCTATAAAGAACTACTAGTAGCTTTAGTTTTCCTTTCTATTGTTTTTCCATTTTTCGAATAAATAATGTACTTCTTTGGCTTTCCAGATAATGAATAAATATATTTTTTTTTATAGTTTTTTTCTCAGTGTATATTCAAATGTGTATAAGGTTTTCCAACCTTAAATATCTTTTATCAAAGACTAAAGTTGAATGCACCAGTTGCGCAATGCATGCTCGGTAGAATCACCTTTAGTTAGAAAATTTGACTTGTGGTGGGGGGTTGGAATTAAAAGAGATAATGCAATGGAAGGGACATTTTAAATTTTAAAACAAAACAGGATCCAACTCATGATGGTAGATATAATAAACTAAAACATTATCAATTACCTCTTGTAAACCAAATCACACCTAAAAGAGCCTCAACCAACTGATCTTCTTTACTATCCTCAATCCACCAAATCGATGTCTATGTGGGCATACCTTTAATGTTTCTCCAAGACTGGCATACTCCGTCCACAAGAAATCCCCAGAATAAAACTCTCTTGATCATAGTAGTCTGATGTAAACTACCGTGATATGTATTTTTATATGCCTCTGTTGTTTCTGAAAAACCTCTCAATAAGATAGAAGGTTGTTATATTGTTGTATATATAAAATACCCTAATAGGATATTTATATAGGAGGCTAGGAAAAACCCTATTATCGTTTTCCCCTAAAAAACCCTATTATCCTTTTCCCCTCAGATAACATGTAATAAGTTTTCCGTATTTAATTAAATAAATCCATAAAGGAAAAATCTAATTAAATAAACTCATTAATTATCTAAGTTAATATATTTGAATTAATATTTCATAATAAGATTCATAATTCAAATATATAAATTTATTAAGTATATTTGTATTTAAAGTAAAAATACCCACTTAATATAAACCAGAAAACCAAGTTAAACACCCATTTTCCGTACATTGGTTTTTGTCAACGGGTCGACTGCCTCTAACGACCAGTCGTTCAGTTCAATCCAGTACATCTAGACGAATGGTTGACTGAGTGAACCAGTTGTTCTCGATTTACTGTTCTACGAACATTATTCAATCCGAATGACTAATTGACCCATGAGGTAGACTGGTTGTCCCTAATTCACTATTCTGAAAACTTCGATTTAGGGATTTAGAGTTAGTAAAGGGACCCGCTGGACATATATAAATAAGCTCCAATAATCATAGACAAATTAACTCCAAGTCAATTTTCTCTTGATTATTAACTTCAGAATTATTCTACTAAAATCTCGAAGTTGCACTTTTGAATATATATCGTAGTTACAAAAAATCTAAAACCTTTTTTTGTACACGATCAATCATTCCATGTAACATCCCCATGTGTTATCCATATCGACTCGTGGTCTAGTTCATTTTACCTCATTGATCACTTTATCTTAAGTTCAATCATTCTATATTTAGAGTAGGCTTGTTTATAAAACATAATATTATTTGAACAACAAATACTCAAATGATCTACATCTCTTTTGTTTTTTATTAACCCAAATGATTTCTTAAGAGGATAACCTTAACTCTTTTAAAGTAGAGTCATGTTTCAATATCTATGAATCACGCTCCATCAATTACAAGTCATGTCTTCAACATACAGGAATGCTAATCTACTATCATAGTGGTTTCATCCTTACTATATCAAAAGACATAAATTGCAAATACAAAAACATGAATTCATTTCAGGATTAAGATGAAATACATGTATGATTATTAAAGCGAAATTATTAGATTAAAAGGATATGTTAAATCAATTCTACTTGAGGTCCCGAACCAATGTACATCCACCACTAGGACACACATTAATGTATCTATCTTAGAGCTTAATTCTGATAGTCAAGATAAGCTATCTCCCCAATGGGATATAGGTTCATTACAGTCTTGACATGACTAAAGTGTCCATCTTTATTTCATCGACTATGGACCATGTATTTAAAATATATCTTTGACATTGTGTCTTTCCACATATGAACCCATCATATCCCCAATTCAAGATGTGGTTTTACATAGTTTAGAACATATATTTTTCTTGCATATATTCAATAAATGAACATAAATAGGATACAATTAATAACATAAAATAAAACACTCTAATGCATAATCAGAGTGTTGTTAATACATAAAAATGTCTCTAACCCTAGGGTACAAATTCTAACAATCTGCCACTCACCCTAGGCAAGTAAATGTGACATGTTTTACATCCCCATGCGTTTGATGTGCCTCTCAAAGCTCTTAGTTACCAGAGTCTTAGTAAAGGGATCAATAATGTTGTCCTTCGATGCGATAGTAATAACTACCACATCTCCACTTTTCATAAAACTCTTAACTATATGATATTTCCTATCAACGTGCTTACTCCTTCTGTGATGTATTGAATCCTTGGTATTCGTGATAGCCACTATATTTTTAAAATAGAGTGTGACCGACCAATCCATACCTAGGATAACCTCAAGAGCACTAAAGAACTTGCGGAGCCAAACCACTTCCTTAGAAGCCTTACCAGCGGCCTCATATTTGGCTTCCATTGTTGAGTCAGCAATACAAGTTTGCTTGATACTCCTCCACATAGTGGCTCCACCACCCAGAGTAAAAACTGACCCAAAATTCGATTTCCTTGAATTCTTATTTGATTGAAAATTAGCATCCATGTACCCAACAAGTGATAAGTTCTCTTCAGAGTACATTAGTATATAATCCCTCATTCTCCCAAGATACTTGAGTATATGCTTGACCACTACCCAATGGTTAGGTCAAGGATTTGATTGATATCGACTTACTATGCCAACTACATAGCAAATATTTGGTCTTGTGCAAAGCATGGCATACATAAGACCTCCCACAGTCAAAGCATAAGGTACTTTTTCCATGCACTCTTTCTCCTTGGATGTCTTCAAAAAATGAAAGTGTAATTCAGATAGTCATCCAATAAAAGTGTAATTCCAGTTCTAGAAGGTTGCTCTCCTTTTTTTGGGATTTTGAATTGCAAATTTCTTCAGTACTTTGTCTGTGTATGAAGCTTGGGATAGAGCTATCATTTTGTTATTCTTATCTCTAAAGAGTTGGATACCTAGAACATAATTAGTTTCTCCCAAATCCTTCAAGTCAAACTATTTGGCTAACCAAACTTTGACTGATGTCAAAACTCCCACATCGTTTCTAATGAGAAGAATGTCATCGACATAAAGTATTAAAAAGACCACATTCCCGACCTTAATATGTTTATAAACACAAGGTTTATCAACATTTTGCTCGAATTCATAAGATTTGACTGTTTGATCAAATCTCATGTTCCAAGAACGAGAAGCTTGTTTTAATCTATAAATGGATTCCAACAACTTGCAAAATTTGTTTTCTTGGGCCTTTGTTTTGAACTTGTTTGGTTGTACCATATAGATACACTACTAGAAAAAAAGTCTTTCAAATCACCAAAAATGTGTTATCAAAATTGTATAATAATACTTTTTGTAGTGTTAAGGAAAGTTGTGTTATTGGATCTCCGGACACTTTACATAGTACCTTTTTTCTGTTATGACGCAAGTATTATAGTATAATATACGATAACAGTTCTTATGTATTATATTATGATTTTTTATCATAAAAGATGACTTATTTTTGACATTTTAGATAACACTTTTTTTAAGTCATAGAAAATTGTTATAATATAATGTACGATAACACGTTTTAGGTATTATATTATAGTTTTTATATTTTATAAATATACTTATAATTAACACTTTACATAACTGTTTTTCTTTGTAGCTAAATTTTTCTCTGTTGTGTGCTATAGTAGTAAATATACAATAACACTCTTTAGTATTGTATTAGTTTTTATATCTTATAAATATACTTATTGTTGACATTTTACATAACACATTTTTCTGTTATGAGTTATAATATAATTTACAATAAGAAATTTTACCTATTATATTATAAATTTTATATCATTAAAATAAACTTATATTATTTAATATATCCAAATAAAACATATCATTTTTCACAAATATTCAATGTTTCAAAATGACAAAATATATCTAATAGTAAAAAGTAAAGTAAACATTCAAGTCTTAAATTTCCAAAAAGCTTGGCAAAGAGTTTCACGAATTCTGCTCAAATTTAAATTGTCAAAAACAAGTAGGTAAATAGTCCCAAACATCCAAGTCTTAAACATATGCAAAATAGAACATGTAAAAGAAGTAAGCATGAATCCAAATACAATGTGAAAAAGAGGCAAGCCTAATGTTATCACACTTAAGGCATTCACCTCAACGAATTCACAAAAATGATTAACAAAAGTAAGAGAGGAACTAATTCATTAAGGCAACTCCTACATGAGCTTGAAAAAATAATATCGAGCTAAATTTTCTTCCTACTGCCTTTAATTTAGGCACAAGACTAAATGGGCAAGGATAAACAAGTATACAATTAGTACCCACTTCAAAGCTACAACATCATTGGTTCCATCCCCAGACATCAAGGTTGTCCTTCCAACAATTTTAAAAGTGGTCATGATGAGTTCTTTTTGCTCAGGAGCAACTCTTACAAAAACCTGAAAATTTATTAGGAAACATATTCTCAAAATGAAGCCGAATATCCACATACCAGTTTCATAAACAAATGTTTAAAGATGAGTACCTTCACTCATGGAATAACTTGTACAACAGCCCTCGTCTATTGCAACATCTCAAAAGTCACCTCTAATACAGAGATCACAAGTGTCTAATAAAGCTTCAACCTCTTTCTCATTCAAAAAGTTATAATTATACTCATTTGAATTATAATGAGGAATGAATTTCATCTTAATGAAAAACAAACACTGATAATAGCAACACAAAAAGTTTTACTTTAATGGAATCCTTAATGGAATCCTTTCTGTCTCACCTGGAGAAATCCATTCGTAGCCTTGGCCATTCATTTTTGGACTAAGAATCAAGGCAGGTCAGGGCTTGGTCAAGGTGGCAAGCTATCAGGGCTTGGTTACCAGTAATCATAACCTACAAAATCATATAACTTTATATCAGACACAATAAAAATTCAACAACTTGTAGCTGCATCTACATACCATTATTGAAATAGAAAGCTAAAGCTTTAAAACATATATGTATATAATATGTTCATTTGAAAATATGCTTACCAAGTCATGAGATGAAACTTTTAGTTCAGACAAGATAGTCGCTAAATTTGCTCTAATTTGACAGTTAAATACTTGGAAAGCACAAACAATTAATGATAGTAGAAAAAGAAGAGTAATTATTTTTAGAAAATATGATTAACAGTGAAAATATAAGGTATTTATATAGTAGAAGGCTTTGTAGTTTATCTCAATAAATCAAAAAGAAAAACCACAAAATACAATAGTACTAGCCAAAAGGGCAGGAAATTAACATAAAATAGAAGGGTTCATCAATTACTGCAAAACCAGCAAATTTAAGGCCAGTCTCTACTACCCTTTCCAAGTTTCTAGCTTCATTAACCTTCATGTCATTAATGGATAAGTAAGTAACACAATTTTCAAGCCAAACTGAGCCTCTAAACAAGAAAGTGAGTTAAAAGCCTCTTAACCACAAGGATATAATATTTTTAATGCCTTGGACAAAAATAATACATAAGTTTATAACTCTTATTGTCATGTCTGGAAGGGATTTGAAAGAAAATGGCCAGAACAAGAGATCCTTGATGTTTTTCACAATCATAGTGCATTGCTAGGACATAAATCCTATAATAAAATAACACACGAACATGAAGAACTCCCACTTTAGGAGGAAATTCAATTCATAGAATTATAAAAAAGTTGACAACTATAGAGGTTATAACCACTTTTTCCATTAGCATACCAGCTTGTTGTCCACAAAAACTATTACGTGACAAGAAGCCAGGATCTCCACCAAAGCGGCATTAGATTTAAAATCTGTATTACTATCCGATCCAACAATTCCACAATACTCCTCAAAAAGAGGAAAAATCCAAGAAATTAATATAGAAAAAGTTACAAGCTATCAACAAAGCAGTCTATGAACTTAGAAGGAGCATACCATGTCATCAAATGTAAGCATTCAAGTTTTGCCGAAACAAAAAATATCAACCAATCCCTTCAAAAAAAAAAAAAAAAAACAAATGTCAACTTGCATGTTGGGAAAATCATTTATAAGGATAATGTATGAAGTACATTTAAGTGTGAAAGTATCTGATAGCAAAAAATCAGCTAATGATGATTTGATATGTAATCCATACAATATTTTCAAGATTGTTACCTTCCCAGCAAATGGAATACAAAAAGGCCTTTCCAAAAAAAATATTAATTGGGTTAAAAATAATGTGTCATGGTTCATTAATAATGTACATTTTGATATGTATCATGTTTCCTTGTTAAAAATATTGTTCATGGTTCATTAATTTTTTATTTATTCATTTTTAGTTTGACAAATGTTATTTCACAATCCAATCTATTTTCATTTCTTAGACTTTTAACCACAAGGACAAATTATGTGAAGGATTACATGTATGGCTTGTCCTTGAAGTTGGACCATTTTCTCATTCTGATCCAAGTAAATGATGACTCATTATATAGTTCTTAAATTTGTTAGTTTTGCATTATTTGTAATTTGGGAAAATGAATTAGCCATTTACCCACTTAAAGGACTAAAATGAGTCATTTTTACTTTGGGTAACAAATGAGAAAATGGCCAACTTTAAGGATTGCCCTTATATTTTGCCCCTTTTTTAAATATTGGAAATTAAGATGCAATTTCAGTTAGGCTGTTTTGATGGTACATAGATGCGAAACAGAAGATCTTGGAGGTGAGTAGCCCTTCCTGTCTTCACCAAGCTATACATAATATCCGTAAGGACCATGCTTCAAAAGAATCGGGAGAAAAAAGAAAGAAAGAAAGAAAAAAGTATTAAAGTCAATTTATACATTGAATGCAACAAGCCAACATCATAAAGTATGATTGTAAAGTTGTACCTTTTAATCTAAACTTGGATTAAGCCCAAGCACTTTTCGACTCATTCACGACATTGTTTTGCAAAGGATTTTCTTTTTCTTGCTCATCACCATATAATGTCCTTGTAATGTACCTACAATCACAATGAAAATAAAAAACATATTAGAAAATCAATTATTGTTGGAACAAGAAACTTTCTTGTAACATACGAATCAAGAAAGTTCTCTTTCATTGGTAAATGTAGAAAAGACCCAATAGAGCTGCAACTCCAACATATTTGAACAAAAAAGAGGACAAAATGAAAAACTAAGACTTGAATGGAAATTGCCTTAACAACTTCCAATTGATAACAAGAGCCTAGAGCCAACTATTTTACGACTTTTGTCCACTCCGGATTTTACCCTCAAAGAATTCACTCAACATGCATTCTAGAACTTCAGGTTTGTACATGGTGTACTTCTGAGGATTTTTCCCATTTTCAATCATTGGCCTGTTTGAACAAAAAAATCTGATCCATAAGAATGCAAGTGTAAAACATAGAACCATTAACATGTTTTCTTGGAAAGATTGAAGTGAGAAAAAGGAGAAAAAATACTTGAAACGCTTGATGAATGATTTGTAAGCAGGCAAGAGGACTTCAACAACTGCTAGCCTTAGGGACTCTCATAATTCACTATCAGGAAATGTCTATTGAGATTGCCTTTGATGTAGCTCCTCAAACTGCAGGTTGAATGTCTTGAAACATTCTTTCACCATTGCTCTTGAAAGTCTACCACTATCGCCTCCACCTGTGCCACCACCTCCAGATGAACTAGAGCCCTGAATAGTGAGGCATTGCAGAATTTGCAAGAAAAAAGTACAATTGGTTTATAATGATCTTTTGTTAGCATAAATGAAGAACATGATCTTCGATTTACCCTGGTTTCTCTTTTTTTTTGTTTTTTAGCATGAATTCTTTAATTTCTAATAATAAATCACCAGAATTTAAAAGTCATAGATTTCAATTAGAAAATGGTAATTCTGATAAGAATGAGTGAGATGTAGAAACAAACCTTTGGCCAAGAAACTCTCGTATACTGATTGGTATGCTGCAGCACAATCCTGGGGAAAATCTTCACCCAATCATCTCCCAATAAATCCTTTGCTTTTGACCTATGTATACATTACCTTAAATGGTTTTTGGTTTATATGCATATATGATCACTACGTGCACAATAAAATAAACTAAATCTAGAACGAACCTCCGAACAGATCTCACAATGTAGTGAATGTTGTTCAAACCCCACATAAGCAGCACAAGAATAGTCCTAACAGCAAATTGAATTACAATCACAGTAACTGGGAAGTGGTAGGCTTTCAAGACTTTCCAACATGAATAAGACATCTATATATTTACACAAAACCACATATGTGATTAACGCATCATAAACTTCTATAGCACTTACTTTAACTTCTATATTTGCAACATCTCATAAACTTGCTACTTCGAGTATATTATTAACAATTGATCGCTAAAGACTCATTTATTTTGCTAGCTATACTATAATTCATTGGTCTAATTGGAAATTCCACAAAATCTAGTACTCTAATTAATCAATGAAGTTGAATATATAACAAAAGCATCAAATTTATCAAAATCCACAAGAATTTCAAAAACCCAAAAATACAAGTGAATAATTAAGCAAATCGAATAAGAAGTTCCACTTGCTTGTTTAAGAAATTGAAGCAAATGTTGAAGAGGTACCAGAGACCTAACAACAAACCAAGGTCAAGCATCTTCCCCAAACCAAAACTGGCATTCTTTCCAGTGATATCAAGCATAGAACTAGCACTAACCTCAATGCCTTCCCTTCCCTGATTGGAACTCACATAAGGCACTTCACTCCAAGGCCAGAATTTGAAATTTGACGACGAAGAAAAAGAGGCAGAACAGAGTAACCAGAATCAGTGAAGCAGAGACATGTAGAATTCACCATGGTTGAGCGGTAGAGATTGTAAGGCTTCGAAGACGAAGAAAAACAACCTAGGGAGTTTGATCCGAGGAGACCGGAGGTGGAGTTTGGCCAAAACGGTAGAGTTTGAGGGCTAAAACTTAGGGCTTCGACCTTGAGCTTCTTTAGGGATGGAGACCTGTTTAGTTTGGTGTGTAATAAGAGTTAGCAAAATAAAAAATAAAAAATAAAATAAATATAACATATTTGGGTTGAGTAGGAGAGTGCCTGCCTTTTCTTTAGGAATTAGTGTCTGCCATTTCGCCTTATCATAACACTTTGTCAAAAGTGTTAGACAAAACTATTATGGTAAGTCCTTTTCTAGTAGTGATACTTTCTTCAAGATAGCCATTCAAGAATTTCATCTTGACATCCATTTTCTAGATCTCGTAATCGAGAAGAGCTAGAATGGATAAGAGAATGCAAATAAACTTGAGCATCACAATAGGTGAAAAGGTCTCATCATAATCGATGCCTTCTTTTTGCGTGTATCCTTTTCTACTATCTTTCTTTGAAGGTTTCCAAATTCCCATCCGCTCTTCTTTTTCTCTTGTAGACCCACTTGCAGCCTATGAGTTTTATCCTTTTGAGCAAGTCTACAAGTTCCCAGACTTTGTTGGAACCCATTGAGTCCATTTCAATGTTCATAGCCTTTTTCCAAGGATTTGCATTAACAGCTTCCATGGTTTTATTGTAAGTATAAGGATTGTCTTCATTTTCTATGGTCTCAGCCTTCAAGACCTCACCACCAAACATTAACCTATCAGGTTACTGAATTATCTTCCCACTATGATGAGGCTTCCTAGGAGTTTGTTTCTCCTTTGGTATTTCTTCATTGATTGGAACATTTTTTTACATCAAGAATTGTCAAGGCAACAATTCTATTGGCAATCTCCTCAAGCACTACTTTGCTACGAGATTTAAAGTCTTGAATGTAACTCTCCTCAAGGAAAGTTGAATTTTTGTGAAAATCAAGACTTTATTCTCCTTTGGGTTATAGAAATAAACCCCTTTTGTCCCTCTTCGATAGCCTACAAATATACACATTTCTGAACAAAAATCCAACTTACTTGATTCCTTGTCTAGAATGTGTACAAGAAAACCCAATATGTGAATATGGTTTAAAGTTGTCTTTCAACCCATCCACAACTTGTGAAGAGTCTTAGGAACTGATTTTGAAGGATCATTGTTCAGAAGATAATATGTAGTTTGTAAAGTGTATCCACAAAGGGATACATGCAATGCAGAATAACTCATCGTAGACCAAACTATGTCTAATAAGATTCTATTTCTTCTCTCAGGTACATCATTTTGATGTGGAGTTCCTGGTACAGTCAACTAGGATACAATCCCATTTTTTTTTAAGTGCTTTAGGAACTCATCAGATAAATACTCACCACCTCGATCGGACTGAAGTGATTTTATGGGTAAACCTAATTGCTTCTCCACTTCCACACAAAATTCTTTGAATTTATTAAAGGTTTCACTCTTGCGTTGCATTAAAAGCACATACTAATATATTGACTAGTCATCTATAAAGGTGATATAATATTCATAGCCACCTCATGCCTTGATGTTCATTAGACCACACACATCATTATACA
>WUAT03117805.1:0-12600 GCA_010015005.3 Ulmus americana | reverse complement strand
TATACCTACCAAGGATCGTCGTTGCACGCTCGAATCGCGAGAAAAATCGGATCTCCTAGCCTCCTTAGCCTTCTCCTCCTTGGTTGCACCTTCTCGGTTTACCCTCTTTGGCTCACTCTTTCTCTCACTAAAGCCTCTTATTTTTTGCTAACTTAACACTCCTTCACTTACCCATATGAGGTCTAAACAATAGAGGAAAAATGAGTTCAGATGGGCCTTGGAGCAAGTCGGTTTCTTGCCCCAAAAGTCACGCGTTGAAGCCTTTTATTTTTGTTCACTGCCCGTGATCCGGTCGCCCGGATCTATGCCTACCGGTCGACCGGTAGGCCCTTTTTGCATGTGACCGCCTTGGTCAAAAGAACCCACGCTGAGCACTTACAAGCATTAAATGCTTGTATATTCCTGCCCCCTAATCCTATACTCTCATCATCACACACACACACACACACACACATATATTTAATTTTTTTTTATTTAAAACTTTTTAAATTAAAACATTTAACTTTTAAATAAAACTTTTAAATTAAAACATTTAACTCTTATTTCTTAAACTTTAAAACTTTAATTATATATATATAATTTTAAACATTAACTTTTAAACAATAATAATAATATTAATAATAATTATATCATTATTAATGTTACTATTTAACTTAATTATTTTCAAAAATCACATTTATAAATTATTTTCAATAATCTCTTAACTTAATTCCGAAATTCCGAAACATTAATTTATTAATGTACATTTTCTTGTTATTATTACCAAGAATTTTTATTCGGCAATAATAAAGGAATTTCGAACCACATTAACTGGAATACACACATAACATGCACATTCAAACATTTCAACTATGATAATTTCCCCTAGCATATATTTACTTTAATTACTGTTAATTAATTACCATTAACTACAGTAATTGCTAATTAGGAAAAGTCTAATTTTCTCAGGGTTTACACATTCTCTGCTTGTAGGATGCAATGTGGTCCGTCTGATATGTAATTCCATCATAGAGCTTCATATTAGGAAAAAAATAATTTCCTTGGCATCTCCACAAGTGCGATGGAGTCGAACATGGAGTCAGCGCAGCTATGAGGCAAACTCTTTTTGAGTGGAGTTGGGACTTCGGGGATCCACTGGATCATGGCCTCCATCTCTGCCAGTTTCTTTGTCATGTCTTGTTCCATGAGAGTGTCACTGGATGAGAAGAGGTCGGCATTGGTTGTAACTGGTGGTAGTGTGTCTCCACTTGACGCTGGATGTAGAGCCAAGCTGAAGACATTGGTGAAAGGTGGTAGAGGCTAGTAGACTGGACTAGCCATTGATTGTATTTGTGGGTAGAACGGAGCCCGGAAGTCGAAGGTGGGCACTAGCTAGAATGGAGGTAATGTAGTCGATTGGGTGAAGGGGTTCGTCGTAGCATGGAGAGCGAGGAACACTGTTGATCCAGCTTGAGACATAGTAAGGTCAACCATGGAACTTGCGGGAGCAAACACAGAGCCACTGGTGATGGTAGACTATTAAAGGGTAGTCGGCTAAGTCAACGAGCCTCCAGGCTCCGGAGTCACAAGAGGTTTAATCGGAGGAACCGTGACTCAGAATGTAGAGTTATGAGGCTGCAAGGGAGTAGACTCAACAGCCGAGAGCCGTTGGACCTGCTCTTGGAGATTCCAGTTGTCAACGTGTAAAGTCGTATTCTCATCCTCCAAAGCCATGAGACGGTTGAAATTCTCTTAGACCCGAGCGGTTAGGGCAGCGATCTGAGCCGTAAAGTCGATGGTGGGCAAAGTATCTGTGTTCTCTGCCATGGAGTAAGGTCAGTATTAGAAGATGAATTTTCAAGGCCCCACTGTGGCGCTAAATTATAGACGGTAGATTTCTACAATTTAATTTCTTATGTTCGAGGCCACCGGCAACTTGTTGGACCTGTTAGACAAAGAAATCAGATGTGATAATGAAGTCCTTGACTCTGGGGGGATGTCGGCCAAAAGATCTCCAATGGTCAAGTTAGTTAACGAGAAAGAGGATATGATCCAAGAGAATATATAAAGACATAATAGCGTTACCGTGACCAGGAGATTTGGGTGTGGCGGGGGCAGTAGGCAAGCAAGAACTTGACGCTACGGCAGATTTGTTTCCCAAAGAGGGAATTAGAGAAGGAGAATATTGGGAAATCATTGGTACCAACTATGGAGAAGGAGAAATTGGAGAGCTCTCAGAGGAGAGAGGGCATGCCAATTATCATATTCAGGATCTGAGTATCCAAAAGTTCATCCCCCTTTGACGAGTTTCACTTGGTATTTATAGGAAATGGGGAGTTAATGAGGGCTCCTAATGAAGCAATGTGAAGGTCAGCAGTTATACTCATTTATTATGGCTAGCTGTTGATTCTACATTATGTAGAGTAAGGAGTTATGCTGATAGTCATAATGAGGCATTATAGGCCATTAATGTCATATAACCCCTCATTGATGATGAGTTAATGGAGTGACCTGAAATGTCATGAGGTACCTGTTGGAGGGTGACCCGCTTAGTTGGATGACCTAAGTTGTAAAGTTACCCGACTCGTAGATTAACTCGGCCCGTGGAGCGAGGTGTTTCATAGAGTCGGTTGACCCATGAATTGGGTTGACTTGTATAGTGAATAACTTGTAGAATGAGCAATCTTAAATGATGGGCTTTCCTTGAGATGAACCTTAGTGTAGAGCCCACTGTGACTAAGCCATGTGACAGAGTCAATGGACCAAGGTATAGAACCCGGAATGGGCCATGGTGTAGAGCCAATGAAAATGGGCTGTGACGTTGAACTCACGTGAGGTGAGCCGTGACATTGAACCAAACTGTAGTATAATGGGGCGTTGAGCCAATTGACTTTTTACGGGATAGAAAGGTTAATACGAATTTTTTTCCCATACACATCCTTTATTCTCAACCCTTTTGCTGGAAACCCGCCTCCCAATCGCACTAAAAAGACAAAAAAATCTAATTGCACACCCAGAAAATCATCCAAACAACTCTTTTTAGCAAGTTAATAAAAATGCAAAAACAAATCCATAAAAAAAATACTTTTAACCTCCATAACCGACAAACTCAAATGCATAAAAGGCTATGTAATAGCAGGTTTCATGAAACATAAACGTTCATAAGAAAGCTAGTATCTTACCACTACCCGTTTGGGTGCGATTGATGCTGGTAGAGGGGAAGGAAATTCCTCCTAAGGTGATCCTACCCTATCATTTGATGGAGATACTTCATCCGTTGTAGTCCTTAGTTGAATCATTGTCGGAGTCATTAGAGGTGACCCATCTCAAAAGTTGTCTTCTCATTTCTATTTTGCTTATCATATTCCTTGTTGGCACGTGGTCCATCTCATCCATTTTTCTATCCATAACGCTTGGTGTATACTTTAGCTTTATGAAAAATTAGTGTGTTACTCTAATTATTTAGCATCTATTGTTATTTATCATCCAATTTTTTCTTAGTGAGATATGAATAAACACAAACAAAACTAAAAAAATAAAAAAATTAGACCAACCTATAAACAAACTACATCCCATAAAAAATTACACTGAAACCCAATTTGATTTGAAACGCAAATTGATAAAAACTATGAGCCATGATCTTGGGCACAAAAAAAAAAAAAAAATAGAGGGAGCTGATGGTAGGGGTGGTGATCCGAGTTAATTTTAAGAGGGAAGTCGGCTGGTGAGGTTCACTTGATTGGCATGAGGCAATGAATTGAGGGATTATGGGTGGTGTGTGGGCCAGTGATTGCGATTGAGGTGGAGGTGCGGGACAAGACAACAAATATGGATTTTTCTTACGGAAAATCGGCGATTGGCGTTGCATTTTAGCGAGTCAACAGCGTGTATTTATTTTTAAAATATAGATAAAGTTTTGAGAAGAGTATTTTTGAGATTGCATTTGACGGGTACCAAATTGTAGTAAATCTAAACATGATGGCATTTTTCGAAAATAAGTACTTTTTGAGGAAAAAAAAAATTTAAACAGAGGTAGCAAAATGTACATATTCCTTAAAAAAATTACAATCGATAATAATAACAATAATAAAACGATTTTTTATTTTTTATCTTAAATTTTTTCAAATTTAAAAATAAAAATAGTAGACTTTGTTTTGGGTGGGTGCTGACAAATTCCAATTTCCTACCCCACACAACGCATTTGCCCCATCCGCTAGTATACTTCTAGAACTAGCATTCTTTTTTATCTTAGCTTTCAAAGTTTGAAACTTTATCCAGCTTTGAATTCTTGAAGTCTTTGGAAAAAACAAAGCAAATGCAATCACAAGCAATTGCCCGAGCCTTTCCTTCTTCCTCTCTCTCGTTATAATCAAAATTTCAAGCTTTCTTAGAACTCAGAGGCTACGCGGTGCTGAGTGGCGGCGGCGAATGGCTGTCGTGGTTTGATTACGAGAAAGATTTGGAGCTACCAACTCAGCCTCGCCTACTGCCAGGCGGAGTTGGACGAATCTGGTTGTTCATCAGTAAGTACATCTTTGATTATTTATTTTTTTTATTTTTTGTTAAAAAATAATTATGATGATGGAGAAACCCTAGTTCTTCTGTTGTTGTTTTTATTTCTATAAATCAGCATAAAATCGAGTAATTACCTTTTCATTTATTAATTTTCTTCTTTCCTTTTTGATGGGGACGAAAGGGTTTGAGGAATTTGGCCAAAAATAATGAATTTAAATTAAGCTATTGGTTTTTCCCCAAAAAAAAAAAAAACACTTTTCTTGTTTTTTCTCCTGGAAAAAAAAGGTTAGATAATACTTAAAAAATTTAGATAACAAATTAACCTTGAAAATAGAGTAGATTAGTTTGTTTCAAAACTACCTCCAAATGAATAGGATAAGTCTCGGTTATCTTCCTTATCAAATGATTGGTTTGTCATTATTTGTCATCGTTGCCTTTCTGGTGTTTTCGGATTCCATAATGGGCTCTTTGCCTTACTTCTCTTGTGTCAGCAATTTGGCTTCAAAGGCAGTAGTTTATGTAGGCTTGAACAAACTGGTAATTTCAATTTTCTTGTGAAGCCCACCTAGCTATGCGTAGCAGGTTCATTTTGTAATGACCAAGAAGATGACAAAAAGGAAAAGGAAGTTTTTCTTTCTGAATTTTCAATCTCAATTTTTCCGATGATAAACCATACAACCACAATCGTACTTATAGGCAAGAGAACATTGAACCCAACCCTCTAATTAATTCTAGGGAACACAAACAGACCCCCTAGGGAACCCAAACACAAATATCTAGTTATAGGAAATTCAAATTTTCAAATAATAAATAACTAATAACAATAACAATAACAATAAATAGATGTTGTAACAACCCCCCTCCCTTCATAGTATCTACCCATATCCATCATAAATGGTTCCCAATTCTAAATTATTAATTTCTAATATATGTTCAAGAATATTGTGACCCTTACACATTTCTTATTAGAGTTGTCTAAAAATATGATTATTTTGTTTATATACATTCTAAGTAGTTGTAAATATTTTGTTATTTTTCTTTGTTCTCATTCTGCTCTTTAATGATCTCATTCTGCTCTTTGTTCTTCTTTCTAGGGGTTTTAAGCATTGCTTTGTAGATGGGGTTTTTCATGTTGGGCTAAAATTTTTTTGGGTGTTTCATGGGCATGTTCTGTTCTTGGTTCTTGTTGTTTTGTTGAGGATTTCTCGTTCCACTCTCTATTTTATCGCTTCTCTTATTCATAAAAAATATGATCTTGTTATGAAAAACCTTACTGCTGATATAATGGATTATAGATTAATTGGAGAGCATATAATAATTAATGTACTCTTCTCGGAGTTAATAGTGAAATTCTCATTTGGTCTGCAGCAGAGTTCAAAGGGTTATCTTGTACCATATAGCTTCTATAACAATTCTCTTGATAAATCATAAGCCACAGAAAATCTGTTTTAGTTTTAAGCAGAAACTAGAAATACTTTTATGTCTTACACTGTTAAGGTTTCTGGTGTCAATAAGTCTTCCAATGAGATAAAGTTTGTATGAGTACTTTTCGTTATCTGAGAAATGATCAAGATATTCTTCTACATAAAGCTTCTCAATAACATTCTATTTTCCTTCTGCAATGGCTGTTATTTTGTATGTGTTACTTTACAAAAATAATTAAATCTTCCCTTTGGTTTGTTTCATTCCATAGACTTCTACGTTCTCAATAAAAATGACAGACTCTTCTGAGGAGTTAGAAAAGCATGTAAACTCCGTGCATCACAATAGGGAAGACAGTGAATACATTAGGTTGGTTATATCCAATGAAACAAGGACCCCAGAAGCTGAAATTTTTCACCCTCAAGCAGAAGCAAGGACCAAAGCTTCTCTTTGGTGGGTCAAGGCCATAGCATGGACCATTGTTATCATCATATTACTTCTCTTTTTCTTGAAGTGGGGAGTGCCATTTCTTTTTGAGAAGGTACTTCTAATAATTCTTTACTCATTTTTCCTCATAGTATATGTTTACTCTAACCAGCTCAAGCTCTTCCTTTCTTGACATTCGTCACTTCACTCTTTAGCATTGAAGAGAAATAGTTTAGATTTTCCATTTTCCTTTGTTGGTAGTGCTAGTACCCATTTCCACCAATGTTTTTAAGTTGGATTTTTTTTTCTTGATAGTCAGCGATTGTAGACCTTCCAAAAAAAAAAAAAAATGATGCAGATCCAAGGATAAACTTGAAATTGAAGATTAGGTTTGCTGTAATTGAAAAAAAAAATGGAGTAAGTATGACCAGAATAAAAGCTGGCTTACGTAGACAGTAATATAATTAGAGAACTATTTAGAACAAGTTATCATATGAACCTCTTAAAATACTCTTTCCTTTATTTTCAATTCTTAACATATGGTAGAAATAATCAGTTTATTATATTGTGGAGTTAAATTTTCATGATGCTTGATGCTCTATGAACCTTTTCCTTGCTAGCCTGCATATAAGCTAGGCATATTGCACTGGATTCCACATAATTTCTCAGAGGAGAATTTGTTCATTTTGCAGCATTAAATTTATTTCTTTGTTTTATTTTATAAGATTGAGAGTTTGATAGCAGGTTCTCATCCCAATCATGAAATGGGAAGCCACTGCATTTGGTCGTCCTGTTCTTGCACTTGTTCTTGTCGCTTCTCTAGCTTTATTTCCTGTGTTCTTAATTCCTTCTGGCCCATCAATGTGGTTGGCTGGAATGATTTTTGGATATGGCCTTGGGTTCGTTATAATAATGGTTGGAACAACTATTGGAATGGTCCTGCCTTATTTAATTGGTCTACTATTCCGTGACCGCATCCATGTAAGACTTCATATTCTTTTTGACTGTTAATGATAAACTTGACTTTGTTAAATATTTACTTCTTCTATATCTGACCATTCTTTGCCTAATTATGCAGCAATGGTTGAAAAGATGGCCTCAAAAGGCTGAAATGATCAGGCTTGCTGCAGAAGGGAGCTGGCTCCATCAATTCCGTGTGGTAGCTCTCTTTAGGGTTTCACCATTCCCGTACACAATTTTCAACTATGCAATTGTGGTAACAAGTATGCGGTTTTGGCCCTATTTGTGGGGATCAATTGCTGGAATGGTACCAGAGGCGTTCATTTACATCTATAGGTGTGTTCTACTTTGCTAGAATATTTAGCCACATGTTTTAAAGGGCATATATTATTGAAGAAAGAACAGAAATATCATTTTTTTAATTGCCTATTCGATGCTCAAGACGCCAATCATAACTAAAATGTCTCCAGATTGTCCTTGATGAACTCTAATACTTGTTTTTTTTTTTTTTTTTTTTTCATTTCATATTGTCTTCTTTTTTTTTTCACTCATTTTTTTTTTAAACAACTTCTTACTTTATTATTCTCCGTGATAATAAATATCTGTGTTTGCTTCCCTGCAGTGGTCGGTTAATAAGGACATTCGCAGATGTTCAATACGGAAACTATCATTTGACTACAGTGGAGATTGTTTACAATATTATCTCCTTCATCGTTGCTATCATTACCACAGTTGCTTTTACTGTCTACGCTAAAAGAGCTCTCGATGACATCAAAAGGGCAGAAACTGATGGAGAAACATCAACCAGCAACCATGGTGGTTTTGAGATGGAGAAGCTCCCACTGGAAAAACCTAAGCATAGGGGGCATTCATGTATCGCATAGTAGCGACAATACTTGAGGACTAGATTATTTCTCTAGAAGAATCAGAATTATTAGAGGTTATTAGATTCTTCCACTGTTGTAATTTTTCTTTTTCTATTGGTTTTTAGTTTTCTAGGACAGGTTTGATCTTTGTAATTACATAAAATGAAAAGAGTAAATAAAAAAGAGATGTTAATACGTAGTATAAATGCAAGACTTTTTAGCAAACTGGATTCTTATAATGTTTGTTCTGCTTTCTGCATAGATTTGCAATCATGGCACCAAAGTACATTATCATGTTCAAGTTTTATAAAAATGGTCCACTTTTTAGAGTCATTTTGGAAGATGGTCACACTTTTTTAAGTTCATAAATTGAGTCTTTTTGTGCGATATTCAACATGTATCGGATCGGGTAAACAGTGCAAAAGTTTGAAGTATATAAGGCTGATACTTTCTTCGATACTTCCTTGAAGATAGGGTTCATGGTCAAACTTCAAATCTCATCTTGTTTGATTAAGGAATTAGGAGTCTATTTCAATGTGTCTAGGAATGTTGCAAAATCTATCTTGGATCAGATTGTATTCTTCATTTTCACTCTGGAAAATCTATGTCGAAACTCTTCTATAGTAGTATGAAAAGCAATTTAGTTGCACAAATAACCTCTGTAGTTTATGGTTGGTTGTTCAGAAGCAGCATGTACATTCCAACTTGTTCTGTTATATGCACAATCTTCGATAATTCTCTTTACATTCTTTTCCTTTGTGTTCCACTGTTCCCTTGGCATCAGATAAGGTTGCTCTCTCCTCTGGCTTCTCGTCACTGTCTTGAACCTGCTGCCCATCTGGAGAACCACCAAACCTTAGCATAAGTTTCGAGTCATATGGGTTTTGGATTTTTTTTTTTTTTTTTCCCTTGCTTTTGTTTTTATATGCAATAAAAACATTTTCAAACCTGGGTAATAATCGTATATGCAAGGACACTGCACAAACATAGGTAATGTGTAGATAAGGGATGGGACGTCCTTGAAACAACCACATGTAACATAGCAATGGTGTAAGGACATTTCGTAATTAAATACAGCTTGATTCGTATATAAGGACATTTTTGTGATTAAATACAACTTGATTCCTACACTTAGATTTAGCAAATATGTTTGCAAACACTTTACTAGGGTAATTACTCATTTCCCCATTTCAATTGCCTACTTACTTAATTTATTTGTATCATATATGAGATAAATAAGTGTTGGTACCCCATGAAAAGTCGAATGATATTACCAACTTTCTCCATAATGCAAGAATGGAATCCGCATGTACTCTGCCGGGAAGACAAAAATTGATCAAATGTGTTTTCGGGTGGTTCCAAAACAACACATTATCAAATAACCACGTGCTAAATAAGGAGGTCACGTGAGGGAAGTATATTGGTAGTGTGGACTGGTTGTGTTTCCTCCAACGGTACCAAAATATTGGTTTCTTTCAAAATAAATCTCAAAATATCAAGGGAGGTCAAATAAAGGAAATTAGGGTCTCTTTTTTATAAATAAGCAATAAATTAAGGTTTTTAGTGACAATATAGAAAATAATACTTTCTTCCATAATACTATTCCCCATTTATCCTTCTTTGTTACTATTCCTTACCACTTATCTCTTATTCGTACCACTCCTTATCATTTTATCCCCCTTTGATACTATTCCTCATTTTATTCCCCATTTGCTACTATTTTCCATTTTATTTCTCCTCTCCACCATTCCCCAATGATTTATCCCCTCCTCAAAATATTATATAAAGGGGGCACTCCCCTCTTGCAAAACACAATAAAACCTCAGAGCACTACACCCTTTGCTACTACTCCCTTTCTTCTCATAAGCAAAAATCCCCTTTTCCCACAAAACTCCACTTTCCCACGGTCCCATTTATCCCAAAATCACAACCATCTACTCTCCATCTACTTACCAAATATCAGTACTCTTCCAAGGTCCATCAACACCAAGTCCCCAAAAACTCCTATTTCCTACTCCCGAACGTCTACTCCCTCTCTCACAGACCCATCACACCACTCCTCCTACGTCTCTCTACCATCCTATCATTTCTTTATATCTATTCATAATTCCATTTAACAACCACACCAATATTCTACTTCCCACCCTTAGCCGAATACACACATTTGCCTATATATAAATATTATATATATATATATAGTAAGGATATCATGGTTTGATATTTATACCCTTTATTAAAGGGAAACTCTATTATTTTGGCTTAATATTTATATCCTTTATTAAAGGAAAACTCTAGTATTATGGCTTGATATTTATATCCTTTATTAAAGGAAAACATGAGTATCATGGCTTGATTTGAAGGGTTTTATATTTATAAATCCCCCTATTATGGGATTATCATGAGATTGATATGAGAGGACGTATTTAGAATTTATTGAGTTCATCAAGAGTCTATAAGGAATTCCTTTATTGGACCTCAACCCCCTCCTTGATCATTTTGTGGTATTATCTTGACGGGACTTGGAGCTTTCTACTAGTCCACTCAATCAATATGTTACCTAATAAAGTCCTAACCACTATTTCTCTTCAAGTCGTGTTGTCTTGCAGATACATCAAGCCGGGCTGACAACTGCCATGTAGGATGTCGACGTGGCATTAGGGACCTGTGAAAAGACACCATATTAATGTTCTGCCCCGAGCTCCGGAACAAAATGTAGACATCAGTTTCCTTGCGTGTAATATGCTTTATAAGTGAAAGAAATATGCTCTAATAGAAAATACTTACCCAAATCCAGAAAAAGAATGCAATCTCAAATGAGTTGGGAAAAAAAAAAAACAAATGGAGTCGATCTAGATCAAAGCAAGGTCGGGTTTGCCAGACCAAAAGTGTTCATCTGGTGGCTTGGCTCGCATTTTCTATTCTTCCCTCTTCCTCCCGAATCCTAGATGATGAGATTATGTTGTTGTTCTTTTTTTCTTATCTACAACTTCCAGTGCCTAACGGGCAATTATGTGTTCTAACTTGTTGCCAACAAGAAGAAGAAGCTGTCAATCACAACCAACCATTAGGCTTAAACATTACCACAGTGAACAAATGGTTCAGTTTTAATAATTAATAAGCGTGAAACAGTTGAAAATAATTGTTTGAACATTGGAAATAGACCCTGTTGCAAATTGGGTAACACCTGCGTGATCTTAGATTCACCAAGAATCACATAATAACCAAAAAATGAAAATACACGCCAAGTGTTTGATAAAATGCCAGAAAGAAAAAAAGCACAAGAAACACACAAAATTTACTAAGGTTCGGCAATTGCCTACATTCCCATTGAAGCTCTACACAAGAACTTTGATCCACTCTGTCAAGAAAAGAATTACAAACTAAAAATCTTCCATCGGTGCTCAATTTAGGGAGAAAATATTTAAGCCTTACACCCCAACCAAACTCAAGTTTACAACCCTCACATCAAGGATTCTCACTAGAGAATCACTCCTAAATCTAACCCACAAATTAAAGAGAAGGAAAAGAGAGAGAAAGCACAATGGAAATTTAGAGTGAGAAGCAGAAAATTACAAGTGAAGAACTCTAAACAATTCGTGTTTCAACTCCTGAACTGAAAGCCAACTAAAAAGGCTTTATATAATAATAATTAATAAAACTACCTAAGGAAGTCATCCCAGCCCTCCAATTAGAAAGCCAAAAGCACCAATATGGGCCATCAATACATAGTGCGACCAAAAAATGCATCATGGCCGTAAACCATAAGCCCACAAAACAATCTTGGCCATACACACTCCTTTAATGAAACGGTGTGGATTACGATAGCTTTAATCAACAAAACAAAGGCCACAATATATAAGGCAGCTGAAGATGGGAAAGTGACTTGGAAGTTTAACATCACAAAGAGAGACCAAGCCATTGTGGTGTGTGATGAGGTTTGGCTGTGGCGCAAAGAGAAAAAACAAACCCAGTAAATAGTAATGACAAAAATGCTGTAGCGGCAGAGACCAAGAGCCGTGGCCAAAACTGGGACTTCCAAAAAAAACAGAGGAAAACTCTTCCAATCTTCACTCAATACAAAATTACTTCTCATGGCTTGATTTAAATCTTCATTTGGTGAGATTAAACAACATATCTCTTCAAAATAAAATAAAAAATAAAAACAAAAAAAACATTGGAAATAGATCAAATCACTTTCAATCAATGCCAAAAAAGCCATGTCACACCCCAAAGCCGGGTTTATGAATTTTGCATAAAAATTAAAATCTACATCTCAAATCATTTTTGTTGATTTGTGATTCCTTCACCTACTTGTTTTGATGATTTCTACAATTGATTAGAAAATATTGTGCATATTTACTCTATGTGAAAATTACTTTTACGGTTTCAAAAGTTACTATTTACGGTTTTACCTTTGATAAATATTCTTGAT
>WUAT03117695.1:0-12605 GCA_010015005.3 Ulmus americana | reverse complement strand
ATCATATTTGTAATATTAACATTTACAATTTGATGTACACATAAAAAAAAGAATAGGTTACACAATACAATAACAAGCATTTTTTAACTATCTTCTAGTCTGAGTCGCTCTCATGATAACTCAAATCATCATCGTCATCTTCTTCGGTATCAATGTCATTCTCCTCATCTTTTTGTTCTTCTGTGTAATCTTTTATGCTCTCATCATCTTCCTCATAAGCATCCACGTCATCATCATCATTAAAGAAAAATGCATCTTTAGTGACGTTTCGTGGAGCAGTGTTAATTGGTTGAAGGATTAGAATGACGTCTCTATCGCTTCATTGCAAATTTATTTGTTGTAGATTACCAAGATCAATGAACAATGTGAAGTTCAATGAGCTGTTATCTTGCAGTAAATCGATGTTACTCAAACCATCTTTTGTTATGTCCCAAACACTACGATAATTGACGTCTTGTACAACGAACTAGTAGGGACCACGTGAAGGATCTTCAACATAAAATACTTACTTCGCTTGTGAAGCAAGTATGAACTGATCATCCTTATAAACCTTAGTGGTGATGTTGATGCTGGTAATATTCTTTTCAATTACCATTCGTCTAGCATCACACTTAAACCATCTACACCTGAATAGTAAAACTGAGAAGCTGTTTAAGTATGAAAACTCTAGTATTTCCTGAAGTTGCCCATAAAAATTTCATGTCCCGTCCTCAGCACAGAAACACCATTGTTTTGTGTTTTCAGTCTAACATCACGATCAGGAGTTACAAACTGAACTCCGTTCATAATGCACGCTGGGGATGAGGACACAATCATATTTGACATTGAAGACAGAGATAGTATCTCTTGTGTGACTTTGGGGATGTTCATTATGTGCATTGCATAAATCTGCTTCAATCACAAATGGATAAAATCAAATAAGCTAATGTAAGAAATGACTCGCACATGTAATGCGGATTAGGAAAGTGTTAAATTCATTACCTTTTCGAAAAACCAAGTTGCAAACTCATTTTTGTGAATTTCATTAAGATTCGCGCAACGACGAGAGTGCAACTCTTGCTTATGTTCACTGTTACAAGTAATGAATTTTAATAAGTATTCATGATGAAACAGTTACTAATTAAAAGAATTACATTTACTAACTTCAAGTACGCCTTGATTTCCGGAGAGTTCTTTAGTATATAAAACTCTTTTGTTTTCCTCACCTTGCTATTTAGGTATACTTGTGACTGTTACCCCCAATGGCTTACACTATGATTCAAACACAGACAACTGTCTTGTTGGATGAATGCTATCATCATTCTTGTCAGGCTAGTTGGAGCAAAAGGTCAGAGCTTCGTCCACGACATAACCTTCGGAGATTGAACTTTTGTGCTTAGCTGCGCTTGTGACGTAATCTTTAAGCTTCTTAAGGTATATCTCTCAAATAGGTACATTCACAGCATATAAACAGGTCCACAAAGTATTGCCTCTTCAAGCAAATGTAGCACTAGGTGAATCATTATATCGAAAAATGCCGGAGGAAAAATTCTTTCCAACTTGCAAAGAATGATTACTAACTGATTTTGAGCTTCAACCATATCGGTAACCTTGACCGTCCTCGCGTACAACTGTTTAAAGAATTTGCACATCTTAATAATTGTTGACGAAATTGTCTTGTTCAAAAAAAACCAACACTCGACCAGCAGCAACCTTTGCATAATCGCATGACAGTCATGTGCCTTCAACCCTACAATTCTGCTATCATTCAGAGCAACGTTCTTGGAAACATTAGAAGCAAAATCGTCCGGGAATTTTACTGATATGATGAACCTGTAAAACATTCTTCAATTTGCTTCTGAAAGTGTGTACTCTACAGCGGGCTTCATCAACTTGTTACCCTCTTCATACATGTGCAACTCTAGCTTTATACCCAATTTCTTCAAGTCACGCCTCCATTGTCTGTGTCTTTCAATTTGTGAGGATTTCCCAATAGTGTCCTAAGCAAACTGTCACATATGTTCTTCTCAATATATATTACATCGAGATTATGCTTTAACTCGATGTTAGCTTAATAGGGGAGCTTAAAGAGACTGCTTTTTTTTTCTCTTTATTTCAGCTCGCCATCCCCTCTTTTTCGTTTAACTCCCCCGTAGTTAGGGTGTTTACCAAGAACAATAGGCTTAATATGACACAACTGATCCAATATGTCTGTTATACTGAATCTACACAGAGGAGGCTTTCACTCAGTGTGGCCATCAAACTGAAGGTTACTAAACCAATGATGCTTAATTGGCAGGACACAACGATGAACAAAGTAAGCTATTTTTTCGATGACCCACATAGATAGTCTGTCTTTGTTACAAGTAAGACATCCTTTGAAACTCTGTCTACTTTACCCGAGTAGACTACTCCTTACTAGGAAATCATTAATTGTTCACAATAATGCTACCAGCATTTTGAAAACCCTGTTATCAGTTCCTGCTTTGCCAGTATCTAAATCATTCACCCATAACTCATTCAACTCGTCAATTAATGGTCGTAAAAACACGTCCACGTCCTTCTGGGGAGATTGAGGTCCAGGAATCAACAGAGTTAATATTAAGTACTCAGGTTTCTTACACAGCCACAGAGGAAGATTGTAAGTTATCAACATCACCGGCCACATGTTGTACAACAAACTCATATTACCGAAAGGATTGAAACCATTGGTAGCCAAACCCAATCGTGCGTTCCTTACTTCGTTGGCAAATTAAGGGTGACTTTTATCAAACTCCTGCCATGTCTTCCCATCGATCGGATGTCGCATGACATTATCATCTGTTGACTTTCCCGCATGATGCCACCGCATAAGTTTTGTAGTTTTTGCCGTCGTAAACAAATGTTTAAGTCTAGGCCCCAATGGAAAGTAACGCAACACTTTATGTAATTCATTTTTTCCAACCGTTTGCCTGAATGCATTTTCCAACGACTCTCTGAGCACACATTACATGTTTTTTTCAAAGAGTTTTCATTGTAGAAGAGTGCACAGTCATTTTTGCACATCTAAATAGACTTGTACCCAAAGCCCATATTTGTCATCAAATTTTTTGCTTCGTAATAAGAGTCAACAAGATCGATTTTCGGAAATGCCAACTTCAACAATTTCAGCAGCTCATCGAATGACTTATTAGTCCACTTATTCATCACTTTCAAGTGCATCAACTCCACTAAGAAGTTTAACAATGAAAAAGAGGACACTTCAGGGTATAATTCAGAATTTAGGGTTGTAAATAACTCGTTGTATTGTACGTTGGATGATTGAGCGCCTATCGGGTCCACTTCTACACCATCACTGATTATATCATCAAGCACATTAGACATCTCATCCCTTTGGGGTATTCCCGTGCCTTGTTCCAGAAAACTAGAACTTGCTGTGGCATTCGCATTTTACCCATGATAGATCCAAACGTCATAACCCTCCATAAAATCAAACCGAAAAATTTGTTTCTCTATCACATCCAATTGATGTTTGTCATTATTTGTACATCAGTTGCAGGGGCATTTGATGAACCCCCGATCATTTACAAATGATTTTGCCATCTGAAGAAAATTCTGCAGACTGTTCCAAAACTCATCATCTAATTCTTGTCAATTGTCATTTCCGAGATGCTTCACGTACGAAAAGAATAAATGTCAAAATTAAATTCCGTTTGCATAATGTGCCCTAAATCCCCCTTATAGCTCCAACAATAAAAGGGTTAGGGGCCTAAAACATTCAAGATTCATTTTCAGTTATGAATTACGCTGTTTTTTCAATTATTGTAGCACCACCTCTCATGTAAATTTCAGCAGCATCTCCCCTCAATTCTCCTAAGTGTGGGAGCTATATAAAATATAGTCTACACTTGGAGAATAAAGGAGACGTACCACCAAATTCTACGCATGAAATGTAAGCAATAACTACAAAATACAACTCAATTCATAACTAAAAACTAATCTCAAACTGTCCAAAAAAGGGACAACTCGAAGATGAGTTTGTAAACTACAAACGTACTCATCTCCAAACTGTATTCTAGGTTTTTTGCCAGGGGTGTAAAATTATACACATTAACATTTCATCGTCTATAATCAAATATCAATTCTAACAATCAAAACAAAGTGTTAACTAAATTTCAAATCCATCAACACTTCTAATTGACAAACCTAATACAAATTATATTTTCTTGTTCCATATTTTATTACCAATATTAATCCCTATTTCAGAATTATAATTTTATTTACAATTCTAAATTACAAATCCAAAACAATATCGTAATTCTAAATATATTTGCTATACCACAGATTCAATTAATTTCCTAAAAACAAAATCAATCTCAAATAAAACCACAAAAAATGTACAAAACTCAACAAATCAAACTACAACATACTTCTTTGCTAGCTCAATGAAAATACCAATTAAAATTCGTCTCCAAAGTACAAAACACCTAACAAAATCTAAAACAATACATATTATATATAATTTCATCAAAAACAAATAAACAATCAAAAAATCCACAAAACTCACATTATCAATAACAAAACAATATTAGAAACACTCACAGACAATTGAGGGGAACTGGAGTTGGAGAGAATTTGAGAGAGTAGAGAAAAGAGAAAAAATTTACCCAAAGAGAAATAAGGAGAAATGGTTCTTGGGTGGTTGAAAGCATTGACTCTATAGCGGCAACACAGGTCGTCACTATAGGCTAAATATGTTGTCGCTATAGAGCTAGCGAAATATCTCACGCACGAAAAGCAGCAAAAATTGGTGCCTAAATTTATGGGACCTATAGCAACGACATTGTCATTGCTATAGGTTAACATTTCGTTGCAATATACCCGCCCCAGTGAAATTGGAGCGAAAAAATTGCTGCACAAATATCTGGGCTCTATGGCGACGACATTGTCGTCACTATAGTTGTGCCGTCCACCAAAATTGCATGCTAAATTTTCCTGCGTAACTGTGCAGACGTATAGCGATGACTGTTGGTTTTATAGTGGCGACATTGTCGCCGAGATAAGTTTTGTTACCAATAGCGACAAATTGAGTATGTCGTCGCTATATGTTTGTTCTATTGCGACGATAATTGCGTCGTCGCAATAGATGTCGTCACTATAGAGCCTTTTTCTTGTAGTGATCGGAGGAGTTCTCATTTCCTGATGCTGATACGGCTTAGTTCTAATATGGAGGACATCATTTATAAAGTAGATACCATAAGACAACCTTACAAAGGAAATGTGAAGTAGTAGCCCTTAAATTTGTTGAGAAACTTCCCCTTTGGCCTTAAATTTGATCATGCTGCAAATTCATATTTCACCACCAAAACAATAGAAAGAACTTGGAAAATGAGTTTTGTGATCAAAATCAATAGAAGTTAAAACCATGTTTAGTTTGTGTGATGACATGTAAGGAAATCTAATAAAAGACACAAGCCGGTGGACAAGATTCTCGAAGAACATAATTGTGAAATAATTTTTTGATATTTTTATTCATTGTAATTCTACAATATATAGAATACATACAAGGAATATTTACAAGAAAATAATCAAAAAAAAAATTAATTACAGAATAATACTTAATAATTACATAATAATAATGAAATAGTATGAAATATCTTGTAATTAGGAGAGAAATACATATAATTACTGATTAAGAATACTGACCAATTCAAACTCTTAATGATTAAAAACAATGACTATATCAAACCCTTAATTCTAACAAATACTTCTTGCAGTTCCTCCTTGTTTGGGTAGTGAGCTTCACACCACTTTAACAAAAATTTGTATAGAACACCCTCTGATGGAACTTGGAGATCATCACTGGCTAACACTTCTTATATTCCAGCTAAGGGCAAGGCCATTAGTTTTTTTAAAAAACTTGGTGAAGAGGGTACCAAGATCCAGGTTTGTAGCCATCAAGAAAGTAGAAACTGGAAGAAAGCTCTCTTAAGAAAGAATAGAGTTTCAACTGTTAATTGTCTCATAGGTATTTATACTAAATTATTAGTAAGAAGCATTAAAAAAAAAAAGAAGGGAGATTAACATTTTGGTACTCTCATAAATCGTTTTTATCTTAAAAAGTAACTATGTTTTCTAAAATTACTTAAAGTACCTTCACATTTGTGTTTATAACGTTCTTGTACCTTAGGTTTAAGTAATTTCTAAAATGTCCTTATAAAACTAAATTTATATATTTAAAATAAAAAGATTAATAAAGACAAATGTGAGGGTAGATCTAAGCTTTTTAGGGATTTAGGGATTTTTACTCTTAAATATTTTTATATAAATATAAAAAAGATATTTTTGAAATTTTTAGAAAAATATAATCAATTTTTGTTGACTCAGGATATCACAGCGTTATAAACACAAACATAAAGGTACTTTAAATAATTTCTAAAACAATAAAGATATATATTTTTTGGGATAAAAAAGGGTACCATCTACCAAAATGTTAATTTTCTTTTGCAGTTGGAATAGCACATGCACGATGAATTGGTGCAAAGGTATAAAAGGTCACAAGTTATGCGTGGGTGAATGGAATCATAGATTCGGTGGCTCACGCTTTTTTTATTCAAGTTTTCTTGGGTAAAAATGGAAATGTTATTAAAAAATAAACAAAATTTTAAGTTATAGAAATATGAACGGTATGTCCAAACATAAAAACGGATTCTAAAAAAACACAAAGGGATATTGACATTTTAGTTTACGTCAATAACAAAAAATAATATGCTGATAGTTAAATAAAACATGGGTACCTCTGGATGATGTGTTTTACGACACTTTGGTATCCTGAAAAATACAAAATATTCAAATATCTTTATTTTATTTTCAGAATTTGAATTTAGTAAATTAGATACAACATGTATAAAGAGTATTCTAATTTAAACCAACAAAAGGTTAGAATTTTTTAAAAAACTTTCTCCAAAACGAAAAGTCGAAAACGTCAACTTTCCGTTGACTTAAGGTACAAACTTGTCGTACCCCACTTCTTAATTAGAACACCATGATACATTTTTTCATTAACACAAAATACGAGTACCCAATACTCAATGTACCTAAACACAAATTCTATCCGAATAGTGTAGTATCCTAATTCAACGGTTTCAACTAAAAAAAATATTAGTAATTGTTCAATTATTCATGTAGATTACTTGGATGTATAAGATATTCATATACTATACATTATATTATATGATATTTTTTAAGAATACCTTATACAAAATATATCATAGGATAACATTAATTTGTGGATGCGGATCAAGGTAAACTATTTGTATAATACACTAACTATGTCACTATGTTAAACAAGTAAGGTATAAGAATGCGATAACTGATTCATCTCTTCTTGTTGGATTTTGACACACGATAATTCATTGAAAATCTAAGAGAACGTACATTCCAGAACCACTAAAATCAATCAAAACAAATGTGTGCAGTCGCCACATACATCGCTAGAAATTTTCGGTTTGTGGTTTTCCATTGCAACTTCTGAGAGTGCGTGTTGCCACTATAAGTGTTTATTTTGGTGTGAGATATTTAAATTTTGGTACCCTAAGACATGTGGAATGTCCACAATATCCTTCTAAAATTTATTTTAAAATATATAACCTATATTTAATTAAACAAATAAAAATTAAAATAAATCCCAAAAAAACTCATCTCACCCCTCCTACACACACCCACCGACCGTTGAGACTAATGGTAAGACACAAATTAATAATATGATCGAATGACCTCTGTCCAATCCGATATAGCATATCATAGCCTATCTAGATCACTTTCGAAAACTAGTGGTACACTTTGGTAGAAATTCAAAAATTAATGGCCCGAGCATTTAGGGTCCCTACATTATATTATGTGTTGATTAAAAAATATTATTAAAGGTGGAAGAAAATTCTTATTTGTGAAATTTTTCATAATTTAAAAGTACTTTTTATTTTTTATGATTTTTATTTTTTTATGATTTTTATGATTATTTCGTGATCACAAACACAATTTTCTAAATAATTAGGAACTGTTTGGCATCGTACTTAAAAAATAGTTGGCAATTGTTTTAACAAAACAATTTTCAGAAAATATCAAACGATGTTTTCAATATTTTGATAATAATGTTTTCAGAAAATATATATTGTTTGAAAATTATTTTTAAAATAATTTTCAAATAACCAAAAACATATTTGGATAATAGTGTTTTCAAAAAATAAATTTTTTTTCTTAAGTTTAAAAAATTACTTTGATGGTCCAATTTTGGGCAGCCTCGATGGTCTAGTCAAGGAGGGGCCATTTGGGTTTGGACCCAAATGACCTTGGTGGTTCGGAATCGTTCGGCCCCAGAAGTCCGGTCCTGGTCGACTTTGGTGGTCTGGACTCGTTCGACCCTAGCGGTTTGGTCTCGGTCCACCTTGACTGTCTAGTTCCAGGCATTTCTAGTGGTCCGATCTCGAGCGGCCTCGACAAACCAATCCCTGATAACATTGTCGTTGAGAAAAAAAAAAAAAAAAAAAACAACTACAAAATGACTTTTTAATGTTTTTTTTTTTTTTTGGTCAAAAAACACTAAAACCAAATATGTTTTTTTGTCTTTTTTTTTAAACTCTTTTTTTTTTTTTTTTGAAAAATGTTAGGAGATGGAGGCGTGTGTGTTTTACGCGCGGATGGAAGTGGTGATTCTAGTAAAAAGTTTGCCTTTTTATGTTTGTTTCGGTTTTGTGTTTTTATTTTGTTGTTATTGTGGATGTGTTTACTTTCTCTATGTTTGTTTTGGACTCTTCTATAATAGTTTGTTTAGTTTTTCTTCTATTTATGAGACTTCCCTGTAAAATTAATTCTGAAGCGAATTTTTCACATTTATGTCAAAAGTTCTTGGTTGTGTTGCCTATCTTGGAGGATTAGAGCAGATCACCCCTCAATTAAGCCGGATAGTCCGGGTTTGTCCGATCGCTGTTGTACGAGTTTTTCTCAAAATGGAACTTTTCCTTTCAAAAAATAAAAAATAATAAAGGCCAATATTTTTCAAATTTCCTTTTAATAATTTAGAAATCGGTTTATAAATGAAAATTAGGAAAATGAAGCCCTTGTTAATATCCTTATCTCGCATTGAATAAATAAGGGAAAAAATACATTTTGGTATTATACAAATTTCATTATGATACTTGAAAATCAGTTCAGACATTTTAAAACTCACTTAAACGACTGATAATCTCCAAATTTGTGCGAACAAAATGACGATGATCAAGGAATAAAGGATAAAAAAAAAAAAAAAAGTTCAAAAATCAAGTGTTCAAATAGCTTTTTAGGGTACTATAACCAAATTTGTATAAAATAAAAGAGTAAATTTTAATATTTTTGAAAACTAGAAATCTTTTCTGATATTTTGTCAAATTAAGGCTACTAGAATGTAATTTTCCCAATAAATAATAAACCAGAAAGAAACTGTCTTTATTCTTAGAAACTCTTGGTAAAGTCTGTATAACTCACTTTCCCAAGGAAAATTCCACCAAAGTCATTTCAACTATCTCAAGATTTGTTTACTTTATGTTATATAAATGAAGAGTTTCAATCTAGTTCCCTATCCAAGAATCACCATAATTGTGTTGCTTTGGAAATGCCACTAATGTCTTGTTGATGTCTTGATGATGATAAGTTTCTTTCACTTTCTTTCTCTGTTTTTCTACCTCAATATTTTGGCAGTTCATAGAATAACTACTAGAAGCCTTTTTCTTTTTCTCTTATTTATTTATTTATTTATGGTTATTCTCTAGTCCTTATCTCTTATGAACAGCTGACCATCATCTCATAGTCAATCAAACTGAAAAAGGACCTCACTTAATAGTACTAGATTGAACAAAATCATCACCATGCAACAACCTTTTAATTATGATTGGATTTCATGTCTTCATGTAACATCTAAAGTTTCATATTCTTCCATGGAAGAAAAATAAAAAGGCAAAATTATATCAATTCCTTATTTTACTTAAAAATATAAAATTAAATGATTACTCACTCACAGTATAATTTTTTTGTTTTTTGTTTTTTATACTAGGAGAATGAAGAAATTCCAACTTGTACTTTAACATTAAAAACGGTATAAGTGTTCTCAAAACTAGGTGAAAACAATTCGGGTTGATTTGGTTTAAAGCAGTTTAGAAATCAAATCGCTGTTTGCAGTTTGGACATAACTAAAATCGCTGGCAGACCTACATTGGCCCTAGTGGAAGCAACATGTAGTTTTTTTAATTGTTTTTAGCATTTTTATCTTTAAATTTTAAACTATACGATAATGTTTGGTTTGCGATTTTACAGTATTTTAAATAGAGTATTCTAAACAGAGTAATATTCTTTTTGTTTAGTTCAACTGTCTGAATAAAGTATTCTAAATATAATTTTTGTTAGGTTCAGTATTTTACAGAATAAAACATAGTATTATTTTAAACAAAGTAATATTTTAAGCAGAATTTTTGTTTGATTCAATAGTCTGAACAGAGTATTCTATACAGAATTTTTGTTTGGTTCAGAGGAAAACAGAGTATTATTCTAAACAGAGTTTTTGTTTAGTTAAACAGTTTAAATAGGGTAAGAATACTATATTTAAAATTACAAACCAAACAGTATATTTTTCTCTTCTCAAAAATATTTATTATGATATACCTTTATGTATTTGATTTCTGAGTTCGCCGGAGACTAAAATCGAACTCAAACGGCAAGTGAGCGCAAAACTAAACCAAACTAAAATTTTAAATTGTTATACTTTATTTTGTTTAAATTATTTGCCTTGTACTCTTTCTAAATTTTAATACGGCCAATAAAACTAAGCCATTCCCAGGAAAGAACCAAAACCAAATAAGAAAGCAAAGCAAAGCAGAGAACGAACACAAGTTTGGTTTGGTCTTGTTAAAATTTTGTAAACCCAAGAAGCCTTTTGATCCTAAGCAAACGTGGGTGCTGGAAGAGGAAGGTTTAATAAATAATCATCAAAAGCCCCACCGCACCATTCCAAAATCTTCCTTGGAGTCAGCGTTTTATTCCTTCATGCGCCTTTATAATTGATGCTTCCACGATGGTCTTTTGTCGTTTTAAACAACTAATAAATAAATAAATGGGAATTTTGAATTTCTTTATATTTTAATTAGGAATAATGCTTCTTACTGTTTGAATTTGAAAGAGTTTTTTTTTTTTTACCAAATTTTTTATTATGGGAAATTTGATTAAAAAAAAAAACTGTGGTTCAATTTGGAAGAATGTACCACGAGTTTTCGGAATGGAATAATGTACTTGTTTTAAAAAAATTGTCATTTTATGAAAAGTGATTTCATAATATATGTGAAATGCATCAAACATGTACTCATAAATAAATTGTGTTAATATATTTTTATTAGTTTTGTTCTTTTCATTATTTCATGTTTATATGTTGTTTTTTTTCTTCATATTTTTTTACGATAATCTTTTTTTAATCATGATTCAGATCATGAAGGAAAAAAATATCAATTCAGGATCATAATTCAAATTACGAAAAAAACACTATCTCAGTTATAGTATTCCTACTTTATACAGTAATTCTGTTTAAATCACAACTCAAATCACGAAAAAAAATAACATTTCAGTTACAGTATCACTAGTTTCTAAGATAATTTTGTCTTTTACAGTATTACTGTTTGAATCATAATTTGAATTTAAATTATGTTCAAATCACCAAAATATTATTTAAATCACGAAAAGAACACATCTATTACAAGGTACATTCTTCTTCTAAATCTAAAAACTTGGGTACATTCTTCTTAATCCGAAAACTTGGGTACATTTTTCTAAATTAAATCCAAAAAATGTAAATCAAATTTTCTTTTCTTTATTTTATATTAAGTCACTAATGTGTGAAGTGACTTCCCAGCTTTTTACCCATAAAATGAAGAATATTTCATTCTTCATTTTATATACTGTAATTTTAAGTAAAGTGATAATTTAGTAATAATAAAAAAAATACATTCTTCCAGATCTAAAAAGTTAAAATCAAAAGCCATAAAAATTGAAACTAAAATAAAAAAAAATAAGGTAAAGAAAAAAGTGTCAAAAGCCACGTTGCATACAATCTTAGACAAGTCTTTTTCTTTTGAGGAATGGAAAAAAGCAAAAGAGAACGTACCCGTGCCTTGCCCACCCTAACCTCAGCTTTACAGGGCCCGCAAAATGTCAAGTGGACCCACTTAATCTCTTTAGAGGGCTTGAATTAGATGAAATTATACCACTTCTTTCACTTTTTAAATCATTATATTTGTAGAACTTTTTTTCTAGTGTAAAATCATTTTTATTGTTGAATTGTGTTCTTATTACATATGTTAACTAAAGAATAAAAATGATTTTTCACCCTAAAAAAGTCTACATATGTAAGACCCTTCAAGTGGGAAGTAGTTATGTAAACTTATCAATTTTGGGAAGAATGGGCCTTGATATGGGCCAAGTAAGGCTGATTTTCTAAATCTCCCTATTCCTATATATTTTTGATGATTTGGGCATTTAAACCAACAAAAAATTGAAATTGCAACAATAATCTTCTTCTTTTTTTATTTATTTATTTAATGTTTAAAAATTCATTTTCTTCATCTTCTTCGTCT